>MJUT01004946.1:224403-241463 GCA_002080005.1 Gigantidas platifrons
CGTATCCAATACAAACATGTACAATAAACAAGACCTTAATGACTTCAGTCATTGTATCCAATACAAACATGTACAATAAACAAGACCTTAATGACTTCAGTCATCGTATCCAATACAAACATGTGTAAATAGAACCTTAAGTAAAATAGGAAAAAAATCTTCTTTCCACCCGATGTTTCAGTATTAATGATACAACTGTTGGGGATACTACTGTCCAAAATATTGTCAATGTGGTAGGTATCAGATTATAGGAAGTTAACAGAAAGGAAAAGGGAAAGTTTATTTAGCAGAAGAATATTTAGAAAACAATGGAGAAATTATTATTATTATTATTATTATTATAAACCAATAGAAAAATTAGGCCTTTAGAATAATTTTCATGAAGAACAATTTTTCTCAACATTCATTAATGATATATTTTTCAAATTGCTGGCCATGGCTTTTTAGTTAAAATGAAAAAAAAAAACTGTCATGAGTGAATAAATATTCATGATTCATTGGAGACTGCTAGAGAATCTTTTATTTTTAATGTTTAACATGAAGAGATCTTTTTAACACAAAAGTGCAAATGATTTCATTATTTCAGACATGGGACCAAAGTGACTTATCATGGACCATTGGGGGCACCAAGAACTACACCATATACCCAGAATACTCCTACCAAGGAGATATTGGACCTAAAAGATCATTTAATTCATCTTGAAAGAGCAGTTAGTATCAGTTTAAGGTTTCATTTATATCTGTAGTGTAAGATGTGGAATAAGGATAGTGTGTCTGAGTGGAGTGATATATCTAATCGTTTACTGTTGTTTCAGTGAGCTAGCACTGTAAACATCCAGCTAAGCGTATTAGTCTAGTACAAAGCAGACATCACCATTATCTCATTGAATGTAACTTTTTCTTGCCATCATATTAATGGAAAATTACTCATTTGGCTTTAAACAATAATCACTCACTCACTTAATGTTGAATATAACTTGTACCTCTATTTTATAGATGAACAATACTACTAAATGAAAGATGCTAAATTAAAAAAAAACATATTAAGGTTAAAAGTTTTAGAAAATGAATGGTATTACAATATATATTTAGGAAATCTTGTGTAACTGGTCACCTGTAACTGATCCATTATGATATTACATGATTAGTTATAGCAGTCATGTTAATACTAGCCTAATTGTAGTCTTGTTTTTATGATTGACGAGCAGTTGTTTCCATGTCAACACACTAGCACTATTTTTCCTCTTCAGATTCTAACATATCTGTCTTAAAGTAAACCAGAATTGTGGAAGACAAGTTATAAAAAAAATATAATAAATACTCCTTAAAGGCCATAAATCTTAATTCTTGATCTTTATTTATTTATTATGTAATTTTTATTTGTTGTTTATCACCTTCTTTGGCAATATTTCAACCATATGGTGGTGTGACATTTTAATTAAACACATATACAATGAAAGAAAATTACCCATAAGATGTGGAGATCTGTAATATACAGTAAAACCTATGGGAAAATCTGCTTTAAGATGTCACTTATTTTAAGTTTCAAATATTATGTTTAAATTAAGAAATTCTTATTTGGGTGTGACAAGTTTCACATGTTTTCTTGTGTTACCTATTTTCACTTATAACTTTCATATGAAAGTGACAAAATAATAGATGTTGTTTTATATATATATATATTTGATCAAGAGATTTGTTTAACAAATTGTGTGGGTATTTTTCAGAATGCAACATTGATGACAGAAAATAAAAATATGAAGTCACACACAGATTCATTAAATGAACAAGTACAAAAACTAGATAAACAAAATTATCACCTACAGTCACAGACATCACTTCTTCAGGAACAAAAATCTTCTCTTCAATCCCAGAATGCAAAGATTCAAGTTGAATTTTCTACTTTACAAGCTCAGTGTTCATCACTTGAAGGACAATGTCAAATGTTGCAAAATAAATTGAACGACATTGAGTCTGAACATCGGCAACTGGTCCAGAATTATGATGAGCTTCAGACAATCCATGAACAGCTTGATGGGGATCATGTAGAACTTCAGAGGATACATGAGCAATTGTCAGGGGAATATGAAGCCTTGATTTCTGAACACGGTTCTCTTAAATCTTTACATAAATCATTGAAAAATGAAAACCGTGAACTGACTTTACGATTACAAGACAGAAACATTAGTAATTCACGAATATCAGAACAAGAAAAAGACAAAATAAATGCTGATTTACATTCTTATGAAAATTTAAAAATGGAATATAGTCACATGAGAGAAAAACATGACATTGTATATAATCAACATGAGAAAATTAGAAAAGATTATCTGGATTTATCTAAAGAACATAAACAGTTAAAAACAGACTATAATTCATTACGTGGGACATGTGACGAATATAAAAATCAACTCCACGAAATGGATTTGGAGTTGAATAACTTAGGCCATAAGTATGATGTGAGTTTAATTTTTATTCTATATATTGTCTTTGATTAGTTTAATTAGGATGATTGATTAATGGGTGTTTAACACCAACCTTAGATATATTTCAGCTGTATGGTGGCATGATCAAAATATATAAATTCATTTTCATAAACTAGAAGACCCTGAGAAATAGATGAGAAACGATGTTATCATTTATATTTTAGTATATAAAATAAGTTCTTTCAAAGATCACGAAATTCTTTAGCCAATGACATTATATATAAATGTGTTGTTGCTTTGACTGGATCGATTCCTCTGCTGGTGGACTATTATTGAGGGTATCATTCACCCAGTAGTCAGTGTTACTATCACTGGATCGATTCCTCAGCTGGTTGACTATTAGTCCTTGAGGGTATCATTCACCCAGTAGTCAGTGTTACTATCACTGGATCGATTCCTCTGCTGGTGGACTATTAGTCCTTGAGGGTATCATTCACCCAGTAGTCAGTGTTACTATCACTGGATCGATTCCTCAGCTGGTGGACTATTAGTCCCTGAGGGTATCATTCACCCAGTAGTCAGTGTTACTATCACTGGATCGATTCCTCAGCTGGTTGACTATTAGTCCCTGAGGGTATCACCCACCCAGTAGTCAGTGTTACTATCACTGGATCGATTCCTCTGCTGGTGGACTATTAGTCCCTGAGGGTATCATCAGTAGTCAGTATTTCTGCACTGATGTGGTTTATTAGATATATTTATTATTGAAATCAGTAATTCCTAAATACTATAATTGTAATAAAAACTAAGGTTCAACTCCCTCAAACATGTGTAACCTAACCAATTTGTTCTATCATATTGAGGCCCTTTGGTTTTCTGCTCTTATAAACTTTAAATCATATGACTTTCCAATCTTTTGACTTTGAGTGTACCTGATGACCGTTATGTCAGAAATGTGTCATGCACACAAAGGTAGATAACTTTGAGTGTACCTGATGACCGTTATGTCAGAAATGTGTCACGCACACAAAGGTAGATAATTTTTATTAAATAAAGAGTTCATGTTGTAGAAAATCTGACAAATATTAGTAACATAGAATATATTTAATACATTAAAACATGTTTCACTGAATAATTGCTATTACGTGAAATTCATATGCATTCTGGTACTTGCTTCTTATTTAATAAATAACTGTGTGTAAGTCTATTATGACCAATACAACATTTGGTTAAGAGCACTTGTTCCCTGTGATTTGTTTTGTAAAAACAATGAGTCTTTCCAACTAAGGAAAGTATTTTCTGCAAATTGTTTTTAATTTACATAAAATCCAGAGAAACCAAATCAACCAACAGAAAGTGTTCCACAATATTTTCCTCTGCCACAAAATAGGTTACATTTTCTTTGGTTGAAAATTAGTCTAATTTCATATTTTAATATTTGCAAATGATCACATATTCAAAATCACTGAAAAATGAAAAATAAAAATGAAATGATAAAACAATGATTTTATTTTGTAGTCATTATACCAAGTGAATCAGAAGATGGAGGATGATAATAAGAATTTGTTGATGCAGGTCCAGTCTCTATTAAATTCTAATTCTGACCTACTGACCCAGATATTAAACAGTAAAGATACACATGCAGAGGAGCAAAAATCATATTTGTAAGTATATCTTGATTACTAAACAAAATCTGTGAAGATTTCAGCTTGATTCGCTACTATTTTCAATTTTTCAATAGTCAGATTCTTTAACGAAGACAAAAATAATTGTCCTTTTTCCACATATTATTTTTGTAACTTTTTCAACTGTTTCCTTTGAATTTAGACTTATCAAACATCAAAGTTGAAATCCATGTACAAAATGTATTAAAATTTTATGCCACAAGTTTTTTTTGTTATTGCCCTTGACCCATAATATATCATAAATCATTGCATATAGATTTTTCTACTGCCAACATTGAGCCATTTGATTTTTTCATGTAGGTCTTTCTCTTTTCTTCATTTTTCTGTAATCTATGTATTTTGCCTTTGATCTCTGAGTGATATTGTAAATATAAACAAGTTAAAATTATTAGTCATTGTGACATCAAACACATTATAATGTTTCCAGATAAAAACAATGAACTCAGTTTTGAAAGTTTTGACATAAGTTCATCCTATCAGTCTGACTGCTATATTTGCAATAATGTCTGTCTCAGCCTTCAATACTGCCGTTATACTATATGTACATGAATCAGAAATATAATGTCTGATATTTGGACTACATTTGACTCATAATTTTCAATCGATGTTAAAAAAAAGTACTTGAAAAAATTAGCATTTTGGACTTCCTATCAAAAATCTAAAGCACATAGTCAGTATGTTTAATTTAGAAGTGTTTCTTTCCTGAATTTCTACTGTTTTGGTATTTATAATAATGAACCTTTAACAGGGAATGTAGACATATAGGGTCTAACACCGGGAGAGGTGCAAGATAGTAAAATCTGTGACACCCGAGGGTGTCACAGATTTTACTATCTTGCACCTATTACGGTGTTTGACTCTTTTTCTCACCCATTTTTACCGTGTCAATGTTTGTTTACTTTTTGTGCAGTTTGGCGCATTAATTTGCGAACCGTATCACAGGACCAAAATGCCACGTAATAAAATAAAACAAGATTATCATTTTACAACTTTAAAGAGGTTCAAAAATAATAAAGTTAACAAACTTGTGATAGATTCTACAATAACAAAATCTTGCACCTTTTACAATGTTTGCCTCTTTTTCTCATCTCTTTCTATCGTGTCAATATTTATTTATGTTGAGAATATATAGAGTGCTCTCCCTTGTTACGTAGCTAAGGTAAATAAAAAATATTACCTCCCTTTGACCAACGTCAAAAACAATTTGTTTACCGACATTTATCGCTGTTGTAGTAGCATTTATAATATATTTATTAAATACATTGTATTTTATTTTGAATTACATTTAAAATATTGCCAAAACACTATAAATCGACAATTTAATTCAACAATGGAAAACAATTTTGCGGGAAAAACGGCGTGTAGCTTGTCTTACCTTGGAGCCGGTGTAAGATAGAAAAATCTTTTTCACCTAAATTAACGGACTACTTTATCCAAGGGGTGAGAAAACTGCATCTAGACTTTTCATTAAACTTTTATATCAAAATGTTGTAGGTTAAAATCTAAGAAGATAAAGATATAAAATGAAATACTGTCTTGCCATGACTCCATAATCATTAAGTGACATTAAAACCCATGTATTATAAATAAAATTAACAAAGGAAAAACTGTCATTTTACTTTTAATTTCAGAGAGAAATTGAGTGATCTCAAAAGACAGAAAGAAAGATTAGAAGAAAAAATAATGGATGCTTACAAACGACAAGAAACACAGAAAAAGTAAAAATATGATGTCCAATTAAATATATTTCCCCAAGAAAGTCAAAACTTCATCATTGGATAATTTTTAATTGTGATATATTGATGTTATAAAAATACATGGAAAATTTTCAATTCTTTTAAAATTGACATGATATTATAAGGTAAACTTGTTTTATTTCAATAACTTATATCCATGAACTAATATGAAAGATTTTAAAGGTAAAACAGTGTAGATTTTTATATTTAGTTGTGATTTGGATATTTATAGTGTTCATAGATGTTGTGTATTGACAGTTATTATTGTAAATTGAATTTTGTATAACATAGAATTGACTTGTTTTTTTTCAGGAATAAAGGTTTAGGTGCCAGAATTGCTAGAAAAGCTGCCAAGATATTTGTATCAAGGGTAATATTTTACACATTAATTACACAAGTGTGTTGTGCTGCATGTGATACACAATTTATGCAACTGTATTAGTGAGCATATGTCCTGAGAAGTTTATGTTTACATACAAATTGTGTTTGAACATGATTTTGTCTTTTACAATTAAATTGAATGACCTGTTGTCTGTATTGAATAATACATTGAAATCTAGGAATATATTTTCATATATTTTATACTCCAACTTCTCCACCACTAAAACTGGTCGCCATGGTATAGCTGAAATATTGCTGAAAGTGGCATTAAACACAACAAATCAAATCAATCAATCAAAATATAGATTTGAAACAAGACACTTGTATGTAAATACAAAATATATGCACTGGAGGTATAGACCTAAATAAGATATATTCATTAATCTTGAAATTTTCATTATTATCCCCCCGCAATAGCGTAAAGGGGATACAGTAATAGCGGCTGTCTGTCCATCCGTCACACTTTCTTGTTTACGCGATAACTTGAGTAAACATGGATAGATTTGAATAATTTTTTGCATGTGGCTTGTAATTATCGTTATCTTGGATGGGTTTTTACATGGAAATATTTGAAGCAAGGGTTTTGGAGGAAAATCTTAGTTTTTTGTTGAAAAATCACCAATTTTGAGAATTGTGTCTTGTTTATGCAAAAACTTTAGTAAACATGGATAGATTTGAATAATATTTTGCAAGTAGCTTGTAATTATCATTATCTTGGATTGGTTCTAACATGGAAATATTTGAAGCAAGTATTTTGGGGGAAAATGTTAGTTTTTGGTTGAAAAATCACAAATTTTGAAAATTGTGTCTTGTTTATGTGATAACTTTAGTAAACATGAATAGATTTGAATAGTCTTTGCATGTGGCTTGTAAGTATGTTATACATTAAGACTGCAAAGCTGCTTTCTATAAATATATAAAACTAAATATTATGCAAGTGTGGGGGGGATACGTCAGGTGGTTCTTTTATTTTATATACGCTCAATTTTGAAATTAAAGCACTTCATGCGAATATCATGCATTGGAAAATATTTTTTCAAATGGAAGAACAATTCATAGGTACTTGTGTACTTTAGAATCAATTTAGTTCTGTTTTTTTTTTGTTTTTTTTTTCAAGCTTTAAAGGAAATAAGTTTACATGGAAATATGCAGTTTTATATGTATGATTTTAAGTGTATTCAAGTGCATTTTGATGTGTTTATATAATTGACAAGTTTGCTACCTTCAAATTAGACGTGAATCCTATACATAGGTCAAGGTTTGTTTTTTTAATTAATGTTAATTTATTTCACAGCCAAGAAGTAAAAGTAGAAATAATTTAACAGATCTTAGTGCAGACAATACATCACATGGTTCAGGGGACATTACTGAAAATGGTGATTCTGCCAAACAATCTGGTAAGTAAGATTCAGTTTTATATTATATACCAGGATCTTAATGCAGGTTCTCAGTATTAAAACAAATCAGTTTCTTTCTTGCAATTTCATTTAATAAATAGAAAATTCTACCTTCCATGGAATTGCTTTTCTTCCTTCATTATTGCTGAAAACTAGCACCACACCTGTAATTACTAATATATATATAAAACTTTTGAAGTCTAATACATGACATTTTGATACTTTTAATTAGTTTTTAGACTACAAAATGTATTGTACCTGTTAAATATTATTATATTTCTATATCTTCTCTACAGTAAAATTATGACCCACAAGTTCTGTGTGAATGATTGATTGATTGGTGTTTAAAGTCAACTTTAGCAGTATTTCAGCTATATCGTGGCAGACAAGGATGCATACAAATACTATATCAATGGAACTGTATTTCTCACTTTTGAGACAGACCAGTTCCTATTTTTAGCGATGTGAGATTGTCTTATCTTGCACTAGTGCAAGATAAAAAAATCACATGCGTTTTACCGGCAAATACATGCTGTACAGTTTATGTCAACTGCCCCCAGTTCTCCATGCTTCACCAATAAAACCACGATTCTATTACTTAAGTATTTTTAAATTAATGTATGTATACTATTCTGCTAGCTAATAATTTAACTATCGTGCACCTTTCATGTTTCACGGTGTATGACTTTCAAGTCAATGTTTGTTTACTTTGAGTAAATAATAGAGTGCTCTCCCTTGTTAGTAACTAACGTACCTCCCTTTGACTAAATTCAAATATGTTTCCACAGCCACAGGTGTAGTGTTGAGTTACATTTATCATATATTTATTAAATACATTGTATTTTATTATGAAATACATTTAAAATACTGCAAAGACACGGATGCATATGAATAAATTGAATATTTACTTCAGCAATGGAAACAAAATTTGCGGGAAAACACTCGATCGGGAATGTAAACAAAACAATTAGGTAACAGCTGATAAAAGTGAGAAATTTCTTCCCAAACACAGATGAAGAAAGCAATACAAAATACAACATTTTAGTTTCAGATAGATTTTCTTTCTTGTTCATGTAATTCCTTTCTTGTTAAAATAATCCATACAGCTGTTACCTTCTGACACTGATATATTTTAATGTATTAGATAAGGTATGCCTTATTTTGTGTACATCAAAGTGGATGTAAACACTAGAATAAGACTTAATATAAAAGTTGAACGTTTATATCTATAAAAAATTACAGATTACAGAAAATATTTCAAATATAAAAAACGTACATTAGTTATACCAATTAAAGTGATTTTTGTAATTCAACCAATTTGTTTTCAAACTATAATATTTTTCTTATATTTACAATATTTGAAAGGTTTTGTTGACATTTTAACACTCTCCTCCTAATTCACCTGCATGTGTTTTATAACATTTTAATATGTCAACTATTGATATCAAATTCTTCTGTATCACAACATAATATATAGCATGCACTTTGTTCTCATCAGACATCATTCATGACTCATTCATTTACTCCATGTAGTGAGGGAAAACAGTTAATCTTCCCTCTCTAGATAAGGAACACAATCATTTCTTTCATATTAAGTCTTAAGATGACAGTATTTTTTCCATTTAGTCATGGAATTCTTCATTCTTCCTCATTTGGTGAGAAATTAGCATTGAATTGTTTTTCATTTTGTCAGACAAAAAAAAGACTCTAAATCATATACTATTTATAATATGGAAAAACACTTGTTTTATTTAGTCGAAGGGAAAAAAACTTAATTGTTCTCATTCAGGAAGGAAAAACACTAAATTTAGTGATGACAGGATTTATACTTCCTCATTTAGCAAAGGAAAAAAAACAGCAATAAACTTTCCCTCATTTAGGGTGGAAAAACACTTGTATCTTATTTATTCAGTGGTATACTAGATTTTTAACCACACCATTTTCATCTGTCAAAAAATTTATCTTATGCATAACTAAAAATTAATATTTAAAAAATCTGAGGAAATGATTATGAGAGATAAAATGATGAATTGTGTTGTATAATATTTTTTAATTCTGTACTAGTAGTTTGTATGTTGTAAATTGTTTACTTGTAAACTATGAAATCATTGCTATTATATCCAACCTGCTTCATATATAAAAAAAGAGAAGAATTTATTGATCCTATTTTTACATAGTAATGTTCTGTATTGACAGATTTATAGTTCTAGGTTATATAAATGGAAGTTCATTACCCTGTGGTAGTGTATTGATGTTTATTAAGAGTAATGTCCCTTTATTCTATATATTTTTTTACACAATATTTTACCTATTGTTAGGTCAAATAAATATATGTATACAACAAATATTTTTAGTTTGGCAAGAACCAATATATATGTATATACCTATTGGTAAGATTTTCAGAATTCTTTCTTTCCTTAAATCTTGAAATACTGGTGCATTTATTTGTTTATTATTCTACATAAAGATTCCAAGACTTAGAAATGTTGTGGTTAAGGGGTTTGAACCATTTAGGGAATGTGTAATTATATTAGGTTGATGACATTGTATTTATTTGTTTGATTATTGAAGACATTGTATTTAGATTGTTGGTGATTAAGGGCATTTTATTTACAATTAGGTGATAGAGGACCTTATGTTAATATTTTATATTGACAATAGTTAGTGTTCTTGATATAATGTTTATTCTGCATGCATAGGTCATTAATTTAATTTTTTTATTCCTTTATTTATGTTACTATGTTATTTTTAAATGGTGGTGGTAATTAAGTACTTTTGCATAATCTCATTAAGATAAGTCTGGTGAAATTATAGGACAACACCTTGATAAAACAAGTGCTGAAATTAAACTAAAGTCAAAACAAAAACTGGAGACCAACAAATGTCCAGACACGGCTGCAGTTATACATGATCTGGAAATCAATGGCCAGTCTACAGGTGAACGTAAGATGGAGCCCAGAAGTCCATATATGTCCACTGCTAACTTTGAAACAAAGAGTCCATATACTTCAACCACAAAGCTGGAGGCCAGAAAATTGGATCTGTCTACCTCCCCACCTGTTCTGGAACCCAGAGGTCCATGTATATTGACACCAAAGATAATGATCAAGTCATCAGAACAAACCTTAGATCCTAACCCCATAGGAATAAAACAAGTCACTGAAATATCTTCTTATCTGGAGATTCAAAAAGAAAGCAATAATGTGAAAGATGCAAATGAAGTGCGTGGAGAATCTTCTGACAGTACAAGTAATGATGCGTGTTCTGTAGTGACAAATATATTTGGTGTGTTATCAATCTTGGTGGTGGATGGTTGTGTTTTGTTGTCAGACATGTATAGTTTGAAGTTCTTGTTATGTTTCACTTGACCAAGGATATATTTCACTATATAGGCTAAAAGTGTTGCACATCAGTATTCATATGTTATGTTTTCACCATTAAAGTCACAATAAATACCAGTCCCAGTGTTGTCAAGTATAGCTAGTATTTTTTTGTTTATTATCATTTTGCTTTATTACAATTTTCATGGGAACTTCCAACAAAATCTTCATCTCACAAATCAGTGGGGAAAAATCGTGAAAATGGGGAGGAAAATCATGTAGTCTTCTTTCCCGACTTTGACTACAACACTGATGGAAACAATCCTGGATTCTAATAATCCTAAAATGTTTGTGGTATGGTTGACTTCATACATCATATATCATAAGCATGTCCTACATGTACATCTATATTGGCCACACTAACAGTATGCCTATTTGCATGATTATTTCCTACATACAATTTGACTTAATTGTATAACAGTTGTAACAAGTGATGGCTGTATGTCCATCCAATATATCTCATTACTACCTTTCACATATATATTAATGTCTTCTATTTTGGATTCCTCTGGCATGTCTATATATACTATTTCATTGTAAAAACACCCCCATATTACCCAGCTGTAACTCATGTTCCACTTATACTATATCAGATATTTTCATAAAACCCACCTTATTTTCTGTACAGACTACAGGAGGAGGAATTCTGCTGATAATATTTTAGATGCACCCAGCTTGGCTACACAAAAAAGCTTAGCAAAATCAACAACTGCTTTGCACATGCTCGGTGGTGATGATAAAACAGTGAGAGGTAAATGTTCATGTTGTACCTCTCTGTTTTCTAAGATTCTCAATTTTATTATCATTATTTCAATTGATATTTTTTTGTGCTTTGCTTCTTTTATTTCTACTAAATACTGACTGCCTTCAACAAGATGAAGATTATGTCAGATAATTTTCACCATTGTATAGAATACCAGTCTTTCATACATTTGTTTTTACATTTTGACGACTTCTTTAATGCGTCTCAGCTTTTAGATTTAATTGGATGTTTTACCATAAATAATCGTGTATAATATACATTAAATATAAATCCATACTTTTGGTTGTTCAGATAATGATTTGTTTCACAAGTACATTTTTTTCTGAATTCATTCTTGTGCATAATACACACACATGCGCCTGCGGTCACCTCTATGAAGCAGTCACCTGTATTAAAAGGTCACCTATTTCTTGTCATGTTATAGATAAATTCATATGAATTAAACATCTTTTAAGAGGTCACCTGTCTTATAAGGCCACTTTTTCTTTGTCCTAATGGTGACCTCTTAATACAGGTTTAACTGTACTGTAGATTTATAATTAATTAGTTGTAGTTAATTAATAATATTTCTTTTAGAACTTGTGTGCAATAGTTACTTCTAAACATCTTAATTAGATTTAGATATATTATAAATTGTACATGTGACTTCTATCAGTGAGAGACAGAATTTTTTTTTTTAAGTGAAACTTTTCATCATTAATCATCATGCAACATACTAATATTAACTATTATACTAATAACTATTGACTTAAATATATCACACTCAGAAGATAGCTTCCATTATCAGTACAAAAGTAAAAGCTATATCACACTCAGAAGATAGCTTCCATTATCAGTACAAAAGTAAAAGCTATATCACACACAGAAGATAGCTTCCATTATCAGTGCAAAAGTAAAAAACAGACTTTGTATGTACTCAGAACTTAATCAAATTTTAATTGCATTTGCAATATAATCAGTATAGAAATGTTATCTATTGGAGCCAAATGTTATCCATAATATGATAAGATAAGTTTTATTTGAGGTTGGCATGTTAAAAATACAAATACAACACAAGCTCTAGTGGGTTTTTGACCGACATGAACATTTATGGCGTCCTGATAACCCCTGGTGTATTATTTTTCCGTAAAAATTTCTAGAACTATATCGCATGTATGATAAACTACATTTCTGTAGAAGACTTGTTTATGTACAGTAAAACCTTGTTCTAAAGTCATGTGGACAGTTGAAGAGAATTCATTTGTCATGATTCAGTCAATTTATTATAAACTGAAAAGCAAATATCAAAATATAGATCAAAATTTATCTTTTGGTAATTCAACTCATTTTTATTTATAAAAAAAAAAAAAAAAAAGGATGGAAATTTCATCCAAAGTATATATTTTATAGACAAGGTTGAACTGTTGTAATATTTTATGTTGCTTTCTCCCACCTATCGGAGCACCACCTTAACACATCGTCTCAATTCCTTTAGGCTCCAAATCTACAGAAGATCTCCTTGCTGCTGGCTCAACTAGTCTTTTGCCAGGTAACTTAAATTTCTTGTGTTTGTTTAATTTGATTTTTGGTTTATTTTTTGCAAGGTTAGAGATGTGTTTTCTTTTTTTGCAGTTTTCAGTGATTTGGTTAATATTAACGTGGATTAAAATAATGATATTAGTATGCTATTGAATGTTATATACAATGTACAAGAAATCATAAATAAAAAAAAGTCTGCATTAATTTTTCTTATTACAAATTAGAAAATGGTGATGGGAAACTAACAATGAACCACAACAATTATTCCTCTCATTCACTGGTCATTCATTTTCACCTATATTAAAAAATGTATATGTTTGACCCTATTTTTATTTTGAACGTAGCATTATTCAGATTTTAGTGTTCTTAGATACATATTCTGATAAGCTCAGAATGAATTTTGTCTGAACCTAGTAAATATTAAATTTAGTAAGTTCATTTGGTAAAAGGCAAAAACTATAATTTATTTAGGTAATTAGGGATTTCCTGATACACATGATTATTTTAAAGAATTTATTATTATTATTATTATTATTATCTATAAGGGATGTCTTTATACATTGAAATAAGTCATAGATATTTGTGCAATTCCTAATTCAGGAAAATAAGTAATATATATTTATGGCAATTCCTGATCCAGGGAAATAAGTATAGATATTTGTTCAAGTCCTGATTCAGGGAAATAAGTATTATATTTGTGGCAATTCCTGATTCAGGGAAATAGGTATAGATATTTGTGGCAATTTCTGATTCAGGAAAATAAGTAATATATATTTGTGGCAATTCCTGATTCAAGGAAATAAGTAATATATATTTGTGGCAATTCCTGATTCAGGGAAATAAGTAATAGATATTTGTGGCAATTTCTGATTCAGGGAAATAAGTAATAAATTCTTGTAGCAATTCCTTATTCAGGGAAATAAATATAGATATTTGTGGAAATTCCTGATTTAGGGAAATAAGTAATAGATATTTGTGGCAATTCCTGATTCAGGGAAATAAGTATATATATTTGTGGCAATTCCTGATTTAGGGAAATAAGTTTAGATATTTGTGGCAATTCTTGGTTCAGGGAAATAAGTAAGACCTTCCTGATTCAGGGAAATAAGTAATAAATAATTGTGGCTTTCTCCTGATTCTAGAAAACAAGAAATCAATATTTGAAGGAATTCACATATTTCACAGAACAGAAATGGAAGGGACTACACAAATCTTAAATAAAATATAATAAATGCACCTTGTTTGAACATGTATTTTATATGTTGTTGAATTAAAATAAAGTAAGAAAAAAGGTTTTTTTTTGTATGTAAATACAATGTATATAGGTAAGAAATGTGAACATATTCTATCTCAATGTTCACCACAACATGAATCATTCTCAATTGTTATGACAGAACATCAATTGTAAGAAGCTTTAATTTAGTCTTCTGTGCCTTTATACATTTTATATGATGAATGAAATAAACAACTTGTATATCTGTCAGTGTGACTATATAACTGTTGAAATAAAATAAACATGATTGATGTCATTTTAAATTTGTTTGTTATACAGGATTAGGTCGCCCTGCCAACCTAGGTGATGAGGATGATGATGATGGAGGATTTGGTAAACGAAATTCCCCTAGTAATGAAATGTTAACTCTAGAGCAGTTCCTAATGGAGAGTAGCAAATCTTCTGCAAAGGTAAGTCTACTTGTAATGAAATGTTAACTCTAGAGTAGTTCCTAATAGAGAATAGCAAATCGTCTGCAGAAAGTATGTCTTCTTGTAATGAAATGTGAACTCTAGCCTCTAGGGTAGTTCTTAATGGAGAGTAGCAAATCATCTGCAGAAGTGGGGTTATGGTGTTTAACTCCACTTTCTACAATATTTCAATTATATCGTGGCAGTCTGTTTTATTGGTGGGGGAATCAGAGAAAATCACTGACCTTTAGCAAGCTACTGACAAAATGTATCACATAATGTTGTATCAAGTACACCTCACCATAATATTTAAAACTTCATTATTTTTCCCCACATAAATATAATATGTTGGTGCACAGAAAATAGAAATGTTATCAATGACATAATTGAAATATACCAGCATACTTTCATCTCCTCTTGAAATTGATGCAATGCAGAAAAATTGTATTAGTCTAACACTGAATTGTTGTCAGACAGACGTCTTTTTATTGTTTTAATTTTACAGGGCAATAAATCTGATAGCCGGGAAGATTTGGAATCTAAAAGTAGTGAAAATTCAGACAATAGTGTAACGAGACGTAGACGGCAAGCACCAAACCCACCACCTGACCACAGGATTTCTATACCAGATGTTGTATCTCAATCTCAGGTGGAACTAAATTTGTCCAGGATGTCACGAATATCTGCTGGGAGTAGTGGAAGTGGATATGAAAGTCGTCCCGATAGTCTGGACCAATCCACACCACCACAGTCCATACGTAATCATCCAGAAACATCTACCCCAGCAGCTTACAGTAATAACATTAAAAAACTGGAGGAGGCAGGGTATTCACCACTTACAAAAATTGATTTCCGAAAACATTCACTTGGTTCCACTCCATCCACAGCAACAAGGACATTACAATATTCATATCCATCCCCATATAAATCTCCACAGAATCGTGAATTACCTCCAACACCAAATGATGGTGTTACACCATCTGAAAGATTGGACCGTTTAGCAGGATTTTCTCCGTCCCAAAATACTTCAAATTCCTCTAGTCTATATAATAATCAGGACAGTTCAGTTCAGTATGACCATTCTATCAGATCTGGTCCGACATCTCGGTATAGAGCAGGGTCACCAGTTCGTAGCAATCAGACATTTTCTCCTGGTGTTCAACAAGGGAGACAACAAGGCTCTCCAGCATCATATCACAATTCATCGCCTCAAACAAATGGGCAGTTACCTCCTAGTGGACCATTAACTCGTGGTCATTCATTAAACCGTCCACAAACAGTTCATGAATCACAACAAAATAATATTTACTTTAGTATTGATGATAACAAACAGAGTGAAAACCGTCCAGAAAATCATTATGCTCGTGTGCAACGTATTGAACGTCCAAAGTCTGTACCACCTAATATGTTTGAAGCACTTCAAAATCAAGAAAATGTCAATAATAGACCAACAGAAGTGCATAATAAAGGAACTCCACCAAAACCACCACCGAGGAGGAGTCGTGAACCTGGATTAACTACAGGACGTGTAAGTTTGTTACGAGAACCAGTGCTTAACCGTAGTGGTGGTCGTCAGCTACCTCAGAGTGATACGTATCGTTCATCAACACCTACATTAAGAAAGGATGCACCTCCACGACAAACGACAGAGGAACCTCCTAAAGACCCAAAAGCTAACTCTGTTTGGTATGAATATGGCTGTGTATAACTTTATTGTTAGTATAATATAAACATCAACATTTGAAATTCGTACAAAATCATAAGCTGTTAATTTATCTTTTTTTGTCCCCCCCCCCACCTCCGCAAAAAGCGGAGCGGGGGATATGGAAATGTCGGGCGTCCGTCCAATATATTGTAAGCGCTCTCAGATTTTTATTTGTTGACCAATTGATTTCAAACTTACACACAAGCATTGTAATAAGAATCTCTAGCTTAAGTTCGAAACTGGGCAAAATTCGAAAAAGAATTTCTTGTAAAATCATGTTTTTTTTTATAGAAAAAGTACATATTTTGAGAATTACACATTTCTCTGAAACTACAAAAGATAGAAGCTTAATATTTGGTATGGGTGGAGATGCCAATGTGAAGTTG
>MJUT01004946.1:241832-265283 GCA_002080005.1 Gigantidas platifrons
AAATGCCTTATAGCTAAGGCCCCAGGGGTCATACCCCCACCCCCTACCTGAAGTCAACTTTTTAATGGTTGAGATCCCCACCCCTAAACCATATATATTTATGATCAGGGTGACTAGGCAAATTAAATGCCTTATAGCTCAGGCCCTGGGGTCATACCCCACCCCCTACCTGAAGTGAACTTTTTAATGGTTGAGATCCTAAGCCATATATATTTATGATCAGGGTGAATAGACAAATTAAATGTCCTAAGATTTTGACTTGCAACTCGGCTGTTGCATTTCGGATGCTTTCTCGATTTTATAAATACATCACATGGATAACATTACACTCACATTACACCTCTTTCTATTGCGGCGGGGGACACATGACTACATGTTGCAATCTTGTTTTTATTAGAACTAAATAATATCCTACCTCATTTTAGACTTAAATTTGTGGTTTGGTTTAAGATTTAAATAATAAGTACCTTTATTAACAAAAGGTAGAAATTTATGTTTCTTTTGTTATTCAAAACTCAGTAGAAAGGAAAAAACTTTCAGTATTGAATTACAATAGTTGCATGGATGAAACTTAGAGCATATCATAACCTTAATTACAATTATTATATAGTGGGTTATTTTCTTTTAATACAAAGTTTGACAGTTCATTAGAAAATGCCAAGATTAAAGTTGTCAAAAGTTTTTTTGCCCTGGCAAGAAAATTTGCATCAGTCAAAATAACCCACTATACAGTATTAAATGTTGCAAGAAAAAAAGCATATAGCACTGAAATGCATGACGTGGTGGTAATATAGAAATTACAGATACATGTAATATTTAGTACACTAAGGCCATGTGTATGCTTAGTATGGTGTAATATGGCAGTGATCTTGCATTAGCCGATAGTACAGCATGAATATTTTCATCAGCTTTATTATTTGTAAGATGTACTGCAATTTGATGTTGTAGAAGTAAATGTTAAATCGAAGTAAATAACTAAAGTATTATTCCACTTAAGAATCGTACAAGTAGTGGTACATGGCTGGAAATTCGTTTTTTATGCAGTTTTGCATATCTTGTATCTTATCCTTTGTCTCTTTATTGGACAATAAAATATGTTTAAGCTAATGCAATTTTGAAGCTTTAACACTTTAATTTTTAATTACATTTTGTGTAAAAAAAAAAAATTGTAGAAAACCTTAAGCTTAAATTTGTTTACAAAGAATGCAGTACAAATTAATCAGAAAGTACAGAGAACATTTCAATATATATAATTTAGTTAAATGTCTACATTGTATTGAATAGTTTCTTAATCTCAAAAATAAACATAAACAAAATTAAACCTTAAAGAAGTATAATGTGAATTTCCTTCGTGTACACTTTATAAAAATAACCAAATATTTCACTGAATATAATTCTAATGGGAGTTCTTGACATTCATTGGCTTGTTTTAGGTGTGGTATTTTCTATATTAGATAAATTTCCTTTTAATTGGGCAAGGGTGTACTGACACTGCTTTTGAATTAGCAAGAAAACTGTTTTTAGTTAGATCTATATAAATAATGTGACATTTTAAGGGGCATTAATTGTTGTGTTTTCTTATTGACAGGCGATGATGCATGGTGACAAGGAATGGTGTTGTGAAGATTCACTGCCGACCAAGGACTCGATAGTGTTAACACGTTTTATTTCTATCTCTGTTCTAATACTTGACTATGGTTTCATCCTTGGGTACAAATTTCTGAGTTTTTCTTCAGTTATTTAAAATGTAAAGTAGTAGTTACAAATGTAAGCAGAATAATTCCTCAAAAACTGTTCAAATTTTGGTAAATGTACCCAAATAAATGATAGATAGTATGTTATGTATTATAACAGGATCTGTTTCTTTAACACCATTTTTGTTGTCAACATGTATCATATTCACCAGTGCTTTACTTTAGTGCTTTAAATAACAGTAGATCTCATTCCATGAAAAAAATATATAGATATATTGGTTTGGCACATCTAAAAGTTAATATTATGTTTTGTATACTCTGAAACTTATTGTGCCTTCCAATCCTACATATTTCTTTTTTTTTTAAAACCATTAACTTACTCAATCTAACCAATGATAATCCATCACTTGTCTTTTATTCTTAAATGTCTCAGATTTATCTTTTAGTTTTATCTCCTGTCTCATCTTAGTATCCGTCCTTTCTCTCACTTAGCATAGTATCATGGTCAGTGATCTTATGGCACACCTTCCATCACAACATCAGTTTGCAATAGTTATATGAGTATGTTCTGTGTATATTCTAGATTATATGTGTGTTGTGCTAGTGAATGCAAGATAAATCTTACTGACAAATTTCAGTATAGACTTGCATAGATGTTTGAAAATGATTTGCATGATTTTAATGATGTTAATTTTGCTGTAGAGACAGAATTACACAAGTAACACAAAACATATCATATATCAGTCTGAAAGATTCACTATTTGCTCAGGTCTCTCTGCAAATTACTTCAATATTTATCATACTTTCATTTGTACAGAAATAATTAATTAATTGTGACAGCTTACAATTTTTTTTCACGATGTTGAAAATAAAAAAATAACATGGTACATAACTTATTTCATTCCATTGTACATAAAACATTCCATATGTAAACAATATTTATTATATTTATACATGTGTAAATTGTCTCCCCTTTCAAGGCTTTCATGAATTTTAGAAAGTGCCTTAAAATTAAGAAATTTTATTTTTAATTGCTATTTTTGATGAATTTTAGTATGAAATCCGTCCTATTGATGGTCTAGTCCCTAGGTGCTTTTAGATGGCATTTCCAAGCATATCATTATGTCATGTGTCTGGAGAATTTCATATTTAAGTATAATAACATTATACATGTATTTTTTCTTCAACTGTTATTAGCTCACTTGGCCAAATCCCATGGTGATCTGTTGCCATTATCTAGCATCCGTCATTTGTCCAGTATTTTATCTTCTCAGAAATAAGCAGGCCAGATGCCAATCAGTGCTCCAGAGTTGGCTGAAATGGTCCTTGGATTATCCCCTTTTCAAATTTGTATCTGGCAGACCACCTTTCATCCCAAATGGTGGTGATACTAAAAAGATGTTTTTCAAATGATTTTTTTCTGTAAATTTTGTAATTTTGCAATTTTTAACAATTGTTTTAAAGGGGCATTAGCTATGATTTTGACCAAAAAATTTATGTTTTGGAAATTGGTAAATATCTTTAAAATGATGAAATAAGGGTAAATATTTCACATTAAACAGCTTATCGAACCACTTTCCGACTTTTGAGAATGAAAATTACCATCGATTACTTATTTGCTTGCAAGCAAGTAATTTGACCTCGCTTTTTCCGTATGCAATTGACCTTACTAGTGACAGGTAAAAACAAATAATTTGTATTTTGTCGCTTATTAACTACCAACTTGCATGGTTCTTTGTCCGTAATTAACACCGACTAAAAGCAGATTCACAAAAAATAAGAAATAAGTGCATTGTTGTACTGATTTAATGACGATTCGACAAACTCCATAAACAATGTCGATAATTAATAAGATGACGTCCATTTCTTGATCGATCTCAAAACACGAGCAGTTGCAGGTTTTTTCCCAGATGCATGTACATTTCATAACATTTATAAGTTACAGAAACACGTTTTATTAAGGTATCAATCATATCTGATAGTTTTTATGGGTAACAAAAATTTACAATTTGGCAGATAATGCCCCTTTAATTATAATTTTAACTATGAATATTATGGGTAACAAAAATTTACAATTTGGCAGATAATGCCCCTTTAATTATAATTTTAACTATGAATAATCTTTTCTGAAATTACATGGCCATTTCAAACCAATTTGTTTAGCTGTTTCTAAATTGTATTTGGCAGACATTCCATCCATCTAAGATGGCCACTATTACTGAAAATAAACATTTCCTCAAATGGCCAAAATGTCTGCATTTTAAACTGTAGATACATAAAAATGATATATATAGTTTACTGCAATGCTGAAAATGTCTTTAACTACAGCTGTTAATCAGGTGAGTGATTGCAGGCTTCACACATTTTCTGGTTTCTACATGGTACCAGGTATATGTTACTTTTTTGTCAGGAAATTTGGAAAAGCATTTAATGTGATTTGATTTACAAATTAATTGTAGTTCTGTTTATATTTTAGAATTGCATTTTTAGCAAGATTGACTAGGAAATCTCCAGAACATGTTAATTAAAGCATAAATAAATCCTTATCCTACCCCCTTTGCCTGTTTTAAATGACCATCATAAATGTATATTGTTTACAACACAGAAGAAATACATATTGCATGTAGTATAGTTAGATACACAAAATAATTGGTTATACTATAACTGAAGACATAATATTTTTGTGGTCTTCACCAGAAAGTTATACCAACATGAATATTTTTATTTGATATATTGAAAACATGTATTTATCAAATTGTAAAATTTCAGAATATTATTAGAATTGGTATTTCAGAGTAAATTCGAACAAATTAACTTTACAATATTTATATTGTATTTTCTGCAGTGTTTTTAAGGAGGGTGCTGAAGTATCATGTTACCCTTCATATAAGTATTATTTATTTATACATTAATATTTTTCTGTGTTTGTAAAGATGAAATTGTTTAAAGATAGACACAAACTTGGTTGTGAAAATTATTATATTGCTCTTTGTGAAGGAGGTAAATTTAGTTGTTTTATCATGTGATTGTCACATGACTGGTACTTTTGTACTGTATAATACCATGTGATTTTATAAGTGTTCATGCATTTGTTATTAATGGCTTTATCACCTCATTTGTATAAAACCAAATAAATAAATAAATAAATAAATAACTACACTTAACTTAGTAATTTGTCATTATTGTCAGAATGTTTTTATCTGTATATTTGTGGATGTTTCTTCTTGGACAATTGAATTTTAAGATTTAGTCTGTCATGATATAAGACACATTGCTTTCAATTTTGAGGGTATTCAGGATGATCAATATTTGATTTAAGGAGATCTGAATACCTGTATCTATTTTAGATATGGTATTTTGTCACTGGATAAGCCATTGCTGCCAATGATTTCAGTCTCGAGTTACTGCTTCTATGCAGTAATTGTCCATCTTTGGTATACATGTACTTCGAAAAAATCAAAATCTGCAGGAATTTATACCAGAGTTTGCCTGAATCAAACTTGAGATTGTTTACTTTAAATTAATGTACCATGACTTCAACCAATCAACCTACCAATGTTACTGTTGTTGTTATAAATAGAACAAGAGGTAAAATACACATGCAAGCCTACTAGTTTTATCACCAAATGAGCACAATTGAATGAGTGAGTTGAGTTATTGTTGTTTAATGCAAAATGGTCAATTTTCAGCTCTATCATGGCGAGAACAAGTTACTTTACAATGAGATGATGATGGTGTTCGCTTTGTACCAGATCAACACCCTAAGTTGGATTTTTATGTTGCTCACCAAAACAAAGGTCTGTGGATAGACATGTGGCTCCACTTGGATCCATTATCCTGATTCTAAGCCAACCAATCTTTGCTTTTACTCCCTAATGCTTCTTGCAAATACCAATTTTATAGTCTTTAGTTTGACAAAAACAGGGTTCAAACCCACAATCCACCGTGCTTGCTGCACTTGAGGCAAGCATGCTAACCATTATACTGTGGATGTAGTTATCATAAATTGAAACAATATGTATCTTATAATGAGTAGTTTTATATATGATAGGGATTTTGCTAAATATGTGAATCCAGCATATTTTCACCAAAATAATCAATTAAAAATTGTTCTTTTAAAACCAATGAGCCAATTTAAATAAAAGTTTGTCTGAATCATCCTTATGGAGTCTGATTTGGAAATTAAACTTGATGACTTCCAACCTATCAACATGAATGTCATGTCAACCAACTAAGGATCATTGGTGTACAAAAAAATACCTAATATTAAATACAGCTAGTTTCCTACTAAATTATCTGAAATTTAAATATAATGATTATGCTAATACTACCCAAATATACAATTTGGGTATTTAATAAAAATGTAGATATCAAATTTAGTGCACAAGATGGGTTTCTGGAATGACCTTCATCAGGTAGATATAGCTCAAAATCGAAAGATTGGTAAGTTAACAAATTTTACTTATAAAAGTCATTCTACTCTAAGCTAAATGGTATGTGGTGATTACCACTGTAGCCAAGTTAAGGGTATCGCAAAGCGTGGAGTATCCCCTCACCTAAAAATTTGACCCGGTGACCTTGAAAATCAATAGGGTTCCAGATTCTCTTAAGTACTAAGTATGTACCAAGTTTGGTCAAAATTCATTGAAGGATGTTTATTCTACAGTGTTCACAAGGATGTTATGTGGTAAAAAATTTAGTTTAAACAATATTTATTTTATGAAATTTCAACATACAATTATTCCAATACATATACTTAAACAATGTTCAATGGGATTCAGAAACAAGTTATCAAACTTATGTAAATCTGTCTCCCTAATTATAATTAGATATTGATAACATTAAAAAATATGACCCCTTGACCTATGACCTTGAAAATCTATAGGGTTCCAGACTCCTAAGGACTAAGTATGTACCAAGTTTGGTCAAAATCCATTGAAGGATGTTGATTCTTGTGTTCACAAGGATGTTATGGAAATTTTGACCCGGTGACCTTGACCTTTGACCTACGACCTTGAAAATCAATAGGGTTCCAGATTCTTTTAAGGACTAAGTATGTACCAAGTTTGGTCAAAATTTATTGAAGGATCTTGATTAACGTTAGAGTGTTCAGAAGGATGTTACGAGGTAAAAATGTGACCTGGTGACCTTGACCTTTGACGTGTCCACAAGGATGTTACGGAAGGATGGACGGTAGCGTTACTATATCCCTTCGCAACTTCGTTGGTGAGGGGATAATAAAGCTCCGAAACTACAAACTTGATGAACTGAAATCAAGATGAATGTTCTTTTAACTATTTATAGAAATCATTTTTTCCAATAAATAAACAGAAATACCTGTTTTGACAAACATGGTTTTATCAAGACATTGTGAAACCAATATTATCTTCCAATATGTCCAGTCTGATTTGTTTACTTGGCAGTTATTAGTCTGTTAGCAAGATTTAGTGGAAAGAATCGCCAGGGAATTATCATCTGTTTAGAAGTTAACAGTTGGAAGTTTCCCCACTATGATTTGAAGATCTTGCTGCATTGTGATTTGATGGATATATTAAACTGTTTTTTAAGTACTGAAATAAATCTAAATATATAACAGTGAAAACATCTTATCAGTAGGCCACTTCATCAAAATCATAGTACAGCAGGTTGCAGCACAGTTTCGATACTTCTTCTGTTGGTGAGAGTGGGTGGACATGCGTATGTATATCTTTGTAGTTATATTATCCCTTGACGGACTCGAAACAATTTTATACACATTTGTCCACAGCATACTGGAATTAAAATCTTTTCAGCACTGATTATCGATGTAATGCCTCTTGGAGAAGTAAACAATAGAGTGAGCTTGTTATTGTCAATAATAAAAACGTATATATCTAATTTAGTATGCACGACGCGTTTCTGTGGTAAATTTCATCGTGTACACTCAAGTCAAAGATTGGAAAGCCAAATAAAACTAATGGACCTCAACAAGATAGAGAACGTTGGAGATGGCCACCTATGCTCGAGAGTTACTGTTATGGTGTTTAACGCCACTTTCAACAAAATTTCAGTTATTTCGTGGCTGTCGGCTTTATTGGTGGAGACCGCAAGTCACTGAAAGATTTATATACATTGTGTACTAAATGTGTGGTTCTTATGGCAAAGCAGAACGCCCCAGTCTATATTTTGTATCAAGACGAGAGGTTTATGTGTGTTAAGTTTGATGGTTCATACTTCCATCTGACCCATATCCTATTTAAAATAAGAATAAAAAAGAATGTTGGAATTCATCATCAAGGAAAATCATAAAGGGTACTTAATCTAGGGGAAAGTTTAATACCCAAGCAATGTTTAAAGGTTCTGCAAATAGAAAAACTTTGACCATAGACATTGTTTTATAACATTTCTGCCTTGATCTAACAATTTTCTTGGAGGTCTTATACAAAGGTCTACTGGAACATTGTTGAAAATCTGGGTTTTACGATCATAAAACTTTCGAGAAAAGTTCAGACGAACTGTTTTACGACCAGTCAGAGTCCGATTTTTGTTTAAAGGGGTGGGGTTCCTTGCAAAATTAAATGGTAAGAGAACACGGATGGCAGTTATAACCCCGTAGGTTATTGAGGATAAATGAATTATTTATTCAGTCTAGTGCGATGCCAACCTGTCAAGTATACCATGATGACACTCGACAGACAGCAAACAACCAACCAATACAATTACACATCAAAGGGCAAAAGACAAGACTAAAATATGTAACATCGATCAAATACTCAGGAGTGAATATACAACCAATAATTTCCATAGGAGGAAACACATCCATGAGACTGCAATAAACCTTATAAAATATCCTTGTCTTATTAAGACGGATTTTAATACCATGTTCACTAGATGTAATAAAAATGCAAGCGGACAAAGCGTACATAAGACCACTATTAGAACATGCAAGTTCAGCCTGGGATCCTCAATCCTCATCGAGAATATCTGAAGGATAAATTAGAAAATATACGAAAAAGATCAGCAATATTTATTACATCGGACTACTCGTATGAACCATGATCAGTAACACGGATATATACCATAAGATGAAGTTAGGAGCAAGAATAATATTGATTTTGGTACTCAAAACCAGCAACAAACGTGCCAGCATAACAAGACATTTGTAACAGACCAGTGCAATATACCAAAAATATAGAAAAAACGGAACATCTCAACAAGATTTATGCTAGAACAGATACTTTCGAATATACCCCCCTAAACATCATTACAGGCTGGAATTCGCTACCATCTGATATCTTGGTTAAAGTTGAAACCGCCAAACAACCGATATTCACATCTGCGAAGAGCATTACAGAGTAAGATTAATAGTATACAACAAATCGCATATTAATTTATGTAGTATACGACACCACCGTTCACACCTACTTTTGTTTTAATCACTTTCCCGCGAAAACAAAATGGTTCTCACTGATGCTGATGACATGGCTGTAGCCTTATGCATTATAATTATTCTTGGTGCTATAAGAAGGAGACTGGTCGATATGAATCATACACGCAGATCGTGTTGGGTCCGTCCCTTGTTAAGAAGACACCCAATTTTTAGGGCATTCCATGCACTTTTAAAGAATTATCAACAGAAGATCCTCAAAGTCAACTTTAGGAGTGAGTGAGTGATTGTTGCTTAACGCCAATTCAGCAATTTTTCAGCTATATCATGACGAAAACAAGTTGATTTTCAATAAGATGATGACGAGATCCGCTTTGTTCTAGAACAACACGCTGAGTTTGATATTTATAGTGCTAGTTCACTGAAACAACAGTCCGCGGATAGACATGTCGCTCCACTCGGACACATTATTCTGATTCCGAACCAACCAGTCTTTGCTCTTACTCCTTGATGCTGCATGCTTAGCAGAGAATCAACAAATACCAATTTTATAGTCTTTGGTTTGACCCGACCGGGGCTCGAACCCACAATCTACCGCACTCGAGTCCAGCACGATCCATTACGCCACCGATGTGGTTTCAACTTTAGGAATGGTTTAAGAATGGACAAAGAAGCATTTGAAAAACTATTAAGACTATTTTCTTTGTTTATATCAGGCTTGTGCTTGCAGAAATGCATGTTCGCCTTTGATGTGACTGGATACACCAGGAATTCCCTGGATATATATATGAATGAAAAACATACACCGGTACTGCACATTTTGAAATAGAGCAGTGTTCTAGCCCAAAAACAATCGTATGGTTTTTTTTATCCGTAGTATACTACGAATAAATATTGATTCTCCTTCAGTTGCCCGTGGGTTACGATATTTCTCCACTCAAGAGAGTTAAATTAAAAATTTTAACCAGGCGAGTGGTTAAAATTTTGAATTAACTCTCGAGAGTGGAGAAATATCGTAACCCACATGGGCAACTGAAGGAGAATTTGTTTCTCCCATTATTTAACACGAACTTTATTTCAAAATTTGAAATTAATGCGGGGAATGGCACGAGACATTTTAATTCTCTAGAGGATTACAGATTTTTCCACCACTGGTTCATCAGGGTTAAAACGCCGTATATAATGGGAGAATAAACGCTACACACCATTCGATTTGTCGTATACTATTAATCCACTGTGGATAATTAGTATATATATACGGTCGAAACATGCAAGTTGCTGTTAACATAAGACAGTATGAATAAATATTGACACGAACAATTTAAAATTAAGGAAAAAGAGATGAAATAACAAAGAAATAAAGAAATTTTATTGAAAATAAATATGTAAACAGAAACTACAATTAATCTTACCTGTCCATCACTTTGATTATTCCTTCCTAAAAAGAAAAGCGCGGACATCAACTGAGACACACAATACTCAGGGTCGTAGCCGGGGTACTAGGGGTTTAAATCAGGGGAGGCAGGGGTATGTGGGCCGCCGATTATGTAAGTCCCCCTGTTGAAAATTGTGACTTAACGCAAAAATAACGCATTTTTTTTTTTAATCGATTTCTATATTATCGAGACGCTTTATATACCAGTTACTATCGTAAATAGCGATCACGCCGCCGAAGCTTCTACAGTATCATGTCAAAAGTGAGTGACGTTTTTAAAAAATCCCTATATAATCAACCAAAACCATATTTTTTTCAAAAATTATGGTGAAGTCATTTCTGGATAGATTTTAACAAATTTTTCACCAAAACATTTAGAATTGTTTATAATTTGATTGTTTATTTGCTCAGTATGTTTATATGAGTAGTTTTCATTTGTACATAATTTAAACATAACAAATAAAAATTGACTTTGATTTTCCTATATATTTCAACTAAAGATAAATCCTAAAAATTAACAATCCTCTTTATATTGTGTACAAATAAAAACCACTCATATAAACATAACGAGCAAATAAACAATCAAAATATAAACAATTTTGAATGTTTTGGTGAAAATTTTGTTAAAATCTATCAAGGACGTATATTGAACGTCCTTGAATCTATCCAGAAATGACTTCTTCTCTTCTTCTCTCGGTATAGAACTGGAGTCGTTACCGACTGTAATTTAGTTCTGCGGGACTACAGCTGCGCTTTTCCCAGACACACACAGCAGTTGATCCCTGGACTATTTACAGGTAAAATAACTGGATATATACAGCTAAAATTATGTGCATGGGGCTGTTAATCTAGTAGCTTGCAGGACTAACCCCAAGGTTAGCCCTGAATTCCTCAATGGAGGTTGCTGCTGCTGCTGCGACTGATAGATGGTTCCAGTCCACTACTGTTCTCAAGAAGAAGGAGTTTCTATATATGGTGTTGGTGGTCCTCTCTTGAAATAGTCTGTGCGGTCCCCTGGTTCTACTGTCATTGCTCCGTATGTAAAGGTTCCTGTTGATGTCTACTAGGTTGTGCTGGATTTTATATAGCATGTAGAGTCGGCTATTTTTCCATCGTTGTTCGAGGCTTTGCCACCCAAGAGAATTAACCATATATGTTACGCATCCAGGTGTTCTGCTAGTATAATCCTTGGTCACAAAACGAGCAGCTCTTCTCTGGACGTTCTCCAGGGCCTTGATCTTATTTTGGCTAGTAGGATCCCAAACAGTGGATGCATACTCAAGTGTGGGTCTGACAATCGTTGTGTAGCTGGCTTCTCTCACTGGTTTTGGACAGTCTTTCAGGTTCCGTCTGATGAATCCAAGAATTCTGTTTCCTTTGGCTACCACATTGTCTACATGTCTGTACCAAGATAGGTTGCTGGTTAGAGTTACTCCTAAGTATTTGCTGGCATCTTCTATCTCTAGGGTATTGCCATGAAGTTGGTACTGTGTGTTTAGGATGGGCTTGGATTTACCAGACGTAACTCTTGTCACTGTGCCCTTGGTAGGGTTGAATGCCATCTGCCAGGTGTTCTCCCAGGTCTCTAATGCCGTGAGGTCCTCTTGCAGTAGTTTATGATCTTCAATACTAGTTATTGTGCGAAATAAGATAGTGTCGTCGGCAAATAATCTTGTTTCTGAGTGGGTGATGATGTCAGGCATGTCGTTGATATATGCTAGGAACAAAAGGGGATCTAGCACGGAACCTTGCGGGACACCAGACATCACTGGAGCAGATGTTGATGTTGCGCCTTCCAGTACGACGTTCTGTTTTCTATTCTCTAGGAATGACCTCACCCAGTTAATGGTCTTGATGTTAACTCCATAATATGTCAGCTTATGCAGTAATCTTGAGTGAGGAACCTTGTCGAAAGCTTTAGCAAAATCAAGTAAGATGATATCTACTTGTAATCCCTTTGCTAAGCGCCTGGCTATCTCCTGAACTAAAACAATTAGTTGGGTTTCACAGGACCGTCTGTTTCTAAAGCCATGTTGGGTGTCTGTTAATATCTTGTTGGCATCGAGGTGCTTCATAATACTGCTATGTATGATGTGTTCTAGGATTTTACAGGATATTGAGGTTAAGGACACCGGTCTATAATTTGCTGCTATGTGTCTCTCTCCTTTTTTGTAGATGGGCACCACTAGTGCGTCTCTCCAATCTTGTGGGACTTCTCCGGCTTCAAGGGAGTATTGGTAGATCCGTGTCAGTATTGGTGCTAGTTGGTTGGCAGCTGATCTAAGAATGAAAGCTGGAATATCATCAGGTTCTGTTGCTTTGTGTGGTTTCTGTGTCTTCAGAAGTTTTAGTACTCCACGTTCGCTGATATTAATTTGTTCCATGGTGTTAAATGGACTTCGACCTTTATCTGGTAAGTTGGTGAATACGGACTTGAACTGGTCATTTACTCTGGTTGTCGCTATGTAGGAAGCCGTCTTTGTCTTTCAATGGTGCTACTCCGATGAATTCTTGGCCTTTACTCTTTATGTAAGACCAAAATTTCTTTGTGTTGTCTTTATCACAGATGACGTCAGTCATATATTCCTTGTTGGCTTTCCTAACCTCCCACTGGACTTCTCTTTGTAGTCTTTTGTATCTGTCCTTGTCTCTTTTCTTTCTTGTCTTTCTGGCTTTTGAATGGGCTCTGTTCTTCTGGGTTATTTTCCTTCTTATTCTGGTGTTTATCCATGGATTTGAGTGTCTTGGTTTGGTGGTTTTGGTTGGTACTCTGTGCTCCATTATGGAATGTATTTTGTCTTTAAAGTCTGTCCACATGCTGTTAATGTTGTCAAAGGACTTTTCCATAAAGGTGTTTCCATATGTTGCAATATCTTCCTGTATTTTGTTGATGTCTGCCTTCTTCCAAAGCAAAATCTTTCGTCTTGGTGGTTTTGGTCTTGTTGCTTTGCATGCTACATCTAAAAGGACTATATCATGATCACTGTTTCCTATTGATGGTATTGGTTTACAGCGATGCTTGAAAGATGGATGTGTTGTGAGTATCAGGTCCAAGGTGTTATCTCCTCTTGTTGGGAAGTCTACTATCTGTTCTAGACCATTGTCTGCTACTGCATCTATGTATGCTCGGTTCACTTTCAAGGGATATTGGTTCGACTGTATCGTGTGGTCTTTCCAATTTATGTCGGGCAAGTTGTAATCTCCCCCTATCAGAAATATATCGTTCTTTCTTCCGTTTCTTAGCGTTGTAATTTCTTCTTTATATTTGTCGGTGCTTTGGTCATCTACTTGTGTTGGTGGTCTGCAGTAGGATGCTACCCTCATTCTTTTTTGTCCTTCTAATTTGATGGTTCCACTGATAAGTTCAAGACTATCACTCTTGATGATGTTCCCTAGCTGAAACTCCCTTTTAGTTGCGATCAGTACTCCCCAGTGCGGGTCAGATGGCCTATCTCTTCGTTCTACATCAAGGTTTAAATAAGGAGGAAATATTTCGCTGCTTTTGATGTTTGTGTCTAACCACGTCTCTGTTCCCAGGACTATATCAGCGTCCGTAGTTTCTAAGATGGATTCAAGCAGTTTGCCTTTCTTTCTTAAGCTTTGAAAATTGATATTTAATATTCTTAAGGACTTTCTGGTCCTTTTTGTCTGTGCCGGGGTGTTTGTAGCATTGTTCGGCTTTGGTGATGATGTCATGATAGGTGAGCCGGCTATGCTAGTTGGCGAAAACATAATGCTACTGCTATGTGAACCTAAGCTCGATCCTGAAGTTGATGGTATTGATGCATCTGATATGCTGTCAAGACGAGATGGTTGTGTGGATAAATTTACTGATGCATTATTATTCATGTTGTTTGTAGTTGAATCTGGTACATGATAAAGTATGGTAGATGAATTACTGGATTTTGCGCAGGATGGGCACGACCATGTCGCTTCGCTATTGCCTAGTTTATCAAATTCTTCTGTAGTCATTCCCAGGCATGATTTGTGAATCCATGTGTCGCAATCATCGCAAGCTATGGCCTTGTCTTTGCAAGCTTTCGTACAGATCCCACATGGAAATCTGGGGCGCCTTGGGCCAGGGTTTTGTTCGATCCCAGAAAGCAGTAAGAGTACAAGTCTGTATGAACTTCTGTCTTTGTAGATCAGTGGAGTGGGGTGAGAACGGTGTTTGATATGTTGAAGCCAATAATACGCATTGTCAGCAGGTGTTACGGTGTCAGTGTATCGCTCAGCAAAGTACAAATTCATACCATTTTTGATGTATTTGTGTTGAAAAGGGCTGTGTATGTGTGGATAGTACCTGTCCTCAAGCTTCAGATGTTGATTGTTCACTGTTTTATCCGCCATCAGCAACGCTGACAGCAAAAATGTCGTCCATTGGAACATTGTTTATACTAGTAACATGGGGGTCGCCATGTTGGCCTCGTTTTCGCAACTGTCAAAAAGTTCATTCAAAGTGATGAAAAACGGATAATTATGTCAGATCTGTAAATTTTGGGCTCTTTTTGCATAAATCAGTTCTAAAATACTTCCATAGGCGAATGATATTTGTTGTTGTTGTCTCAGTAATGTGTAGAATCTAAAATCACACTCAAATTTCAGTCCGAGTGAAAAACAGCTGTCTGTGTCTCTGGGCATGCTGTCTGGTTTATGACTTCACAATAATTTTTTGAAAAAATATGGTTTTGGTTGATTATATAGGGATTTAAAAAAAAGAAAGAAAAAAAAGAGCTTTGTATGTTTATATAGTTGTGCTTGCTTGTCAACGTTGTGGATATCTACGACCTATCTATGCTTGTCAATGAACTTCATAAACAAAAAACACGTGGATTACTATTTTTAGTAACAATAATATATCACCTCCGGTGACGCAATGAATTGTGGGAACAGTATTATGAGGAATGGAAACTGTCCAATTTTAAAAGTAAATCGAACGTAAATTGCTGCAAAACAATAATCATGGCATCGACAGAGAATGTCGAAGCATCCTCCACAGAGCCTGACAAAATAACAATCGAGCTAAAAAATGGTTAGTTGACCTAATGGTTGAAACAAATCAACACTAAAATTGTAGTCCGTTGCTGTTGACATGATGAAAATATCAATATGTGTAGCTTTTTCGTGGGCGGATGAAACAATTATTTCCGTTTCATGAATTGCATGTGCTTATTGTATTTTCTCCACACATTCGTTAAGTTGTAACAGACGCGATTTCCGGAACATAACAAATAAAATGCATCAGAACGCAGTCTATGCTGGCTGTGTTTTTTCGACTGGTTCAATTTTGAGAGGAGAAAATGACTACTGTGTGTCTTTAAATATATATACAGACAAGATTGTGTTATTGAATTCCTTTGCAATTTTTGGTTTTTTTGCTCGTTTTTGTTCAAAATTCCCATATGAATCTTGTCAATAAACATAATAAATGTGAAACTGAATGCCCATCCCACACAATATTATAAAACAGATTGATGACCTCAAATACAAACACATTCATATCTAAATGATCCAGAATAATATGGCACAATATCCCTTTCTAATAGAAACTCTCTAACATGTTGAAATATTTGAACAAGAATGGGTGGAAAATAGAATTTTTGCAAAACTGGAAATCAAGCAAATGTTTGTTTTTTCTACAAAATAGTACATTTGCTCATTACAATATATCAACCGTAAAGACACTAACATGGTTTTGTTAAGTTGAGACGAGCCATCTTCATTCCTTCCAACATAGTAAATCTTGAAATGATAGTTACAAAGTTCTTTTACTCCAATGTGCCGGGGGTAGAATAGGCACCAGGTTTCTCCACCCTAGAGGCACTATTCCTCTAAAAGGGGTCAACCCCAGGGTATAGAAATGGGACCGAGAGCTTCTTCGGCTTGAAGGGGCATCCGTCGGTTGTGTGGGATGCATAAATTCACAACCAACCCGTCCTTCGGATGAGACGTAAATAAAACTGAGGTTCCGTGTTAAGAGATTGCCACCCTCTTCACACGTTAAAGAACCCAGTGTAACAGCTCATTATGAGCATTATGGTCATGATGAGTGGACCATAGGAGACCTGTTGCACTGGCTAAATTATCCGTCCCTACCCATCACCTTTCCTTGTTTCGAGTCCCGTGGCGTTTAAGTCCTGAATATAGCTGAAAAACTGCTCGCTGGACATTAAACACCAATCAATCAATCAGTCAATCCAATAGCCAGCATACGGAGGGACCTGTTGTCATTCTTTATCTGTGCCTGTGGGGTTTCAATGTATCTCATAATCAGTTAAAAGAAAGGTTAATATCTGCCATGACTGCCAATGTCCCATGTTTACTTATAAACATCATAGATGTATGCAGAGATCCTTGTAGAATAAAATAAAAATCCTAACCAAAAAGTCCTAATGATACATTCTTTGTTATTTTTGTAAAAAATAAATGGTGAGTCCCAGACACAAATGATGAGTCTAAACCTTGCCTAGACAAGTTGTAAGTATCTCTGGTATGTAGGTTTATTTTACACAGTCCAAAATAAGCAGTTATGAATGCTACAAATGATCATTTGATATGAATGGAAATATTTTACTGTGTTCAAAAACCTAATGGTGTCGTGTTTGAAGAGAATCACATTTACGGTGTTAACGATCAAACTTTTTTTTCCATATACATGTTAGAAACCTTTCCTAATGACAAACAGTTTATTAAAAAAAATAGGAACTTAAGATACTTATAACTGATGTTATACTCTAATTATTAATTAAATTTAAAAGTCATCTGTGGTAGTTTTTCAACAACAAAAAAGGTTGTCTTTATTGATGTAGCTCTATGCTTAATTAAGAACTACATGTAGTTTGATGAAAAAAATGCATATTGATTGATGAAATAAAGTAAAAATCATTTCAATAACAAATGCATTATTTATGGTGTTGTGTTCTTAATGGTTTTCAAAATAAATATAAATTATACTACTTGCTGAACTTCAGCTTCCTCTACGGCTCTACCACTCAGCTTGGTTGCCATCAGTCTTTGCCTTAATTTTTTTCACCTACTTGCCCAAAAGCCAAATTCAGGGAAAAAAAATTTTGTTTAAAGAAATTCTTTCATAATTTTTACATGTCCGAATTCAGTTTTTCTTGTCTCGGGCTTCGGTCAAGTGGATTAACACGAAGACTGGTTGCCATAATATCACTAATTCAAAGTTGACTAATTCAAACTTTCAATCAGTGGTATCTTTCATGCCTATATCTTTTTTTCAGTCAATATGACAGGCCAGGGAAAAGTTGCAATGACAGATTTTGAGTTGTTAAAAGTACTGGGTACAGGAGGTGAGTATAGAAGAACTTAGTTTAAGGGTAATAATAAAATCATTGTCTTCAATTCACTGAATTTTAAACCTATTTCTTATTACAATATATGTTATGTGTATGATAAATAAAACTTACTGAAAGAATCACACAATTGGGTAATGGCAGTTTAATTTGTGATATTTAAACAGGAAATATTAACGATCAGTCTTTAGATTGGACATATTATGGTTTGCCAATGTCCATAAGTTGTTCCAACATGATCACATGTCATGCACTAACTCGACTTTGCATTGAGCAATTTTCTTCAAACATTACTATAAATATCAAGAATGGTGGTTATAGAGTCTTAAATCTTTTTGATAATTTTCACTTGATCCCACTGTAAATGGCCTGTTGTGAACATGTTGTGCACTAATCTCCACTTTGCATTGACCAATATTGTTCAAAACCAGACTGTTTGAAATGGTGGATTTCGACTAAAGATAACTATCTATGCAGATTATCTGATAACATTTCATTTCTGTTTATGAAGTCATGTCAGATGACCTTAAGCCAGTTGGATACTGCATATTAGCTTAAGTGTAGATGCTCTGTTTAGGCACTGGAGGAGATAGATTGAAGCACGATCAATGGTTGAGATCAAGGTTAAAATGCTTATATATTTCAAGTTTGTAGAGACCTATTTGACTGGCATATAAACATGTGATGTATGTATTTTATCTAAATTTCAGCTTATGGGAAAGTATTTCTTGTCAGGAAGAATGGTGGAAAGGATGTTGGTACATTGTATGCAATGAAAGTTCTAAAGAAGGCAGCTATTGTTCAGAAAACCAAAACAACTGAACATACTCGTACAGAGAGACAAGTGTTAGAGGCTATTAGGGAATCACCATTTCTAGTGAAACTTCATTATGCATTCCAAACAGATGCTAAACTCCATCTTATTCTGGGTAAGGTTGTCTGAAACTTCATTGTACTTCACAGCCTTCTATACTTAATACATTGTAGCACACTTTTCTGCAAAGGTTGTATCAAGTACTGCTGGCTATGTGAAGGAGTTGAACTGTCAAACCATAGTGGTGATAGGTAATGATATCATCTGTATATTAAAATCCAACTGCTATTATTAAAAGAAAATGCTGTGTTATTTAACATATCCTTTTTGAAGCTTGAAGTTTCATTACTTCGAGGTAAATTTTACAAATGGATTCTAAACCTAGGGTAATCTCTTGCATATAGTGGAAAAAATTGTTGAGAGAAGTCCTTCTCTTTTGATTTGTCTTTAAATAATTTGCAATTCTAAAATAGTGGAAATAGAGGTACATGTATAATAAAACTGTTGAAACAGTTGATATAAAAAAGAACCCTATCTGCAATGTTTAAATGGTTAACATAAGAATAGAAACCCTATTTCCAATGGTTTTTTTTACAGTTCTATATGATGTAATTATTATAAAAACTAGGGTTCTCCTCCCTCAGACATAGGTGACCTTAATACCCATGTTGGCTATCCTGTTTATTCCCTTTGGTTTTCATACACATTTTGAGATCTGTTTTCTAAATATATAAATGTACAAGGGATGTGATTGTTGAGACCATCAGTTTTTAGTTAAGTCATTATTCTTTCACCAATAAGATCACTAAATCTTTACCAGTTGAATCAACCAGTTATGAAGTTAATTACTAAAATAAGTTTTATATTACAGATTATGTGAGTGGTGGGGAACTCTTCACACATTTAAATCAAAATGAACAGTTTGAGGAGAGAGATGTTAGGATTTACATAGGAGAAATAACATTGGCGTTGGAAACTTTACATCAGGTAAAATATAACAATAGATTATTCAGATAACAATAGATTATTCTGGTAATATGTACCACAGCATTAGGAAGTTGATAGTTCATTTGACAGACTTATGGAGTGTTACTTAATGTAATACAGAAATACTAAAATATAAGATTCTTCCACTAATAATTTTTAATTTAGACTATAATTTTTCCACAGATTTTAGACACAAATTGATCTTTAAAGAAATATGATATTAGACATTTGAATTGGTTTTGTTTATGAGTGTTTGTTGTCACTTTCAGCAATTTTTCAGCTATATTGTGACTACCAGACTTATATGAGACTGGGTAAAGATGGGACAGTTGGTATTTTGATTGTTACAAGTAAATATGGATATAGGGTAGAAAATATGGCTTTGAAATGGGCCACCAATGACCACTGCTAACAAACTCATTCATTAGGACTTTATGTATATTGGCTTAAATACAGACAAAGAGCAGGGAATTTCAGAAACAATCATTTACATCTTGTTCCAATAGCATATTCTGTTCAGTCAAGCATGCTTTAATGGTCACCTGATGTAAACGGTCAGTTTAAAATCCTCCTGACTGGAATTACATTATTATGTCCCCCAAACAAAGTTTGGGAGACATATTGTGTTTGCTCCGTTTCTTATTATTATTCTTCTTCTTCTTCCTTTCTTCCACCAAAAGTTTGTCCGACACATTTCTCGGAGATGCCTTGATCAAACTTTATGAAACCTTGTAGCTATATCATATGCCATGTGAAGTTGTGCTTTTAAGGGTTGATTTTTTCAAAATGGCTGCCGTTGCCATGGAAATGGCCAAAATGCTAAAAAAATGAAAAACATAAAAAATGATCATAGCAGGTTACTCGCCAAACAGAAATTGATTAAACTTGATAGGAACAACATCCACATCTAGTGGAACAAGATAAGCCAAAAAAATTGGAATCGGTTGGACAAACTTTGCCGCAGTTGCCATGGAAACAAAAAAGAGGGGATTAAAAATATTTTTGGATTCCTTTCATCAAAGTTCATGACACTTTGTAGGAATATCCACCGTAGTATGTGGCAGCTTTTGAGGGGTTGAAAAAATTCAAAATGGCCACCTTTGCCATGGTAACCAAGGTGGAAAAATGTTAAATTGACTCCAAACAGCAGATCCTTTTGAATCTTGACACAAAAATAGATCATCACTCAAAGTTGTGCTCTTTGTTTTTAAAATTTTCAAAATGGCCACCAATATAAAAATTTTAAAAATCGTTAAAAATTCTAAAATGGGAAGATTTCAATGGAAATGGATAGTTACAGGGACTAAAACATGCTCTACCATATGGCGACCATTTTGGTTTGCTATGGTGGCCATTTTGAACCAAAAATGGCCGCCAAAATACAAAAATCCTCCGATTTGGGCGAAATTTGGTTACCAAGTAGATTATGATGTTGCGAATTGATATCCATCGTTTGGGAGCCATATTATGATCCTTAAGATCATATCATATCTTATTATTTCTTGCTATGTTCTCACACTATTCTTCATTCATACCACTAGTACTTGTATTGTTCGTTTGGGGGACATTTGTAACGCTCTGCGTTACAGTAACCAATATTTTTAACTGATATAAATTATCGCTCATAGTCATAGTTTATCCCATCATATCAGTTTACTGGTACATGTATTTAGTGGTCACTCTTTCATCCTAGACATAAATAAATCATTGTGAAGTAATTTTCTAGGTGTTTACAATGCATGATTATACCAATTTAGCTATAAAATTATTGAATTATTAACTGTACCCGTAAATCATTACAAAATCACTGTAGCTTACAAAGCGACTGCCATGTTTTCCAATAAGTTGCCTTTTGGTAACTGTAATTGATGAATCATTATAGACCGAAACTGACACTCACTATCATTTCAACCGATGTAATACCGGTACAAATTTTACTGTATTTGATTGATCTCACGCAATCAGCAGACACTCCTTTCAGAGGGATTATTTCCAACAGCTGAAAGACAAATCTATAACTTTAGCATGGGTTTCCTTAGGGTTCACATGTTAAAAATGTGCCGTCTTAAACCGGGAGCGTGGGTATAAATAGCTGTGGGTGGAGCAAACATTCAGATTGTTCATTTTTTTTACCACGGTTATCTCAAGGAGACAAAATTCGATGAAACAGTTTCACAGTTACTTTTGGAGCAAAATATTTGACAGGCATGATTACTAGTGTTTCCTCCCTACGAAACTTTCAGTCTTATTAAACAAATATTCTTCGTCAGTCTAAAATCTACAAAAATCACTTTGAAAATTCAAATTTCTAAGGTATGTGACCCTTAGGTCACGTGGCATACAGTTTCATAAATATGCTGTTCATATCAACGGAGATTTTTGATGATAAGCTCTGTTCACAAATTTTTGTCGGTAGGCACTACCGCAAATTCCCCTTTAATGCAGGTTATAGTTAAAATCTTTTTTATTATTCATTAAAACAATAGGTTGATTTTGATTATGTACAACAAACCATTTGAAGCACATATATATGACATGAACAGAGAATAATAACAAATTGATAATACTGTTAATGTTAAGTAAATGTATTATTTATTTTATACACGTTTTGTTTCAGCTTGGTATAATATACCGTGATATAAAGTTAGAGAATATCCTGTTGGATTCATCTGGTCATATTGTACTGACAGACTTTGGTCTTAGTAAAGAATTTTTACCAACAGACAAGGTATTTATATCTACTTATATACTGAACATAAAATTAATTAAAGAAATAATCAAGATACTGTAAATTTGGAAATTTTTGTTTTATTTTATTTTTAGCCGAGTTGCGATGAAGTCGAACTCAGGTTATAATATGATAAATGTTGGCCGGGCGTCCGGGCGTCAACTTTTTCGTTTCCGCACAATATCTTAAGAATGAAATGTCAGATCTAAATGAAACTTGGTACACACATGCCTGGTGGTGAGAGGAGGATGCCTATTGATATTGAGGATCGTAGGACAAAGGTCAAGGTCACAACTTCTAAAAATAGAACAAAAATTTGATATTTTTTTCGTTTCTGCACGATATCTTAAGAACAAAATGTAGGATCTAAATGAAACTTGGTACACATATGCATCTTTAACCGACTAAAACATGCAATACATAATACAAAGACATACATAAAATGTACATAAGCAAACAATCAAAGCAGAAGCCTGCAATAAAATAAGCATTTAAACATAGCCATAAGCGAACTGGCAACAAAACTCAAGCACATACAAATAAAAGAAACAGACTTGCAAATAAAAAGCTCTAGAAAGCAAGCAAGCAGATTCTAGCACTAAACAAAATGAATAAATATCACAGCAAAGACTAAGGTTCAGAATTATATAACTAGACATTGTCCATTCATATGTTCGCAACTCGGCTTTCGCACCTTTGGTGCGTTACTGATTTTTTTTTTTACTTTTCTGACAAATACAGTCCCATGTAAAGTGCAATGAACTTCCAGATATTTCACCTAGAGAAGACAATCGCAATAATTTAACCTCACATTTTTGCCAGTAGTCTTGGATTCACATTTTATGGGAAAAAAATAAAATGTTTTTGATTTTGCCTCAGAATGTATAAAATGACTTTATATAATGCTACCCCACTCCTTATTTACTTTTTTTTCTTTCTAAAATAATGTATATTACCAGATATAGAATGTTTTAGAAGATTTCTATTAAATTTTCAAGAGACATTTCTGATGTCATAATATTATAACTGAATTATCTCTTTTTATTATACCCCTACTCGTAGAGAGGGGGGTATATTGCAATCACCTTGTCCGTCCGTCCGTTTGTCCATC
>MJUT01004946.1:275354-300000 GCA_002080005.1 Gigantidas platifrons
CTTGCAACTCGTTTTAGTTAGTAATGTCCGAAGGGACAAGTTAAAAAAAAATGTTAATGTAGAGGCCTGTGGGAAGCACCTATAGGCTATGGAATGTTCTGTATTAAGTATCTTCAGAGCAGAATGCAAGGTGAGCGACACAGGCTCAGCTCAGTGCTGAGCCTCTAGTTTTGCAGATGTTCTTGGATTTGCATGAAGGAATGCTCTAAAATAAATTTGAATTTACAATACTTTATTTTCATATAAGCAGTTTACTAATATTTGCTAATACCGCACAAGAAAACTCATTCGTTGTCTGTCTACAATGTATGTCCTTCTTATCTTGCATGTTATTGTTTGTAGGAGAATTCTAAAAGCTAGTCCTCCCATACCCAAGACATTTTCTCCAGAGGCCAAAGATTTTATACTGAAACTTCTGACAAAAGATCCAGGTACAAGGCTAGGATCACAAGGTGCTAAAGAGGTTAAAAATCATAGATTTTTTAAGGTTTGTATTTAATAATAGTCTCTGATTAATTACTTGTAGATCAACAATTATTAAACATTTTTGTTGTTATATGCACCACATAATATAATATACACAAATTTAATTTATTTCATGTATTTTGAGAAGACCATCAATTTATTTGGACACTGTATAGAAGTTTTTTTTTGTTGGTTCTTTTAACGATTTTATGACAAATATGACGTCAGATTATTTTTACTGATCGGTAAAATACATGCACAAATATCGCCGTGATGTACGCAAATATAAAGGAGGATGTAGTAAATTTGTACAGTAATGTATATCAAATGGTCTTGTGTAAGTTTGGCCAGAAAGACAGCAGTTATTTGAACTTGATTACAGTGGTTAGAAACTATATTTTCTCTGCTTTCACAATCTATTTTGTTGAGAGAAAACACAGGTGTTAAAATTTGGATTGATATCAATAAAATGTTTGATAATCCTGTAATTATAATGCTGAATTTTCATATTTTAGCATATGATAATCTCTTAAAAAGTACTGGAACTTGGAAGTAATTATATGATTTAGTATAATATGGACTATGAAACTTTTCTTGCTGATATTGTGGAATTAAGTGGTTAGAACAGGGACTAACTCAAAGCGACTGCTTTCTTGCTTGCTTAGCTTATGGCATTAAGTGTTTAGCACAAGGACCTGTTGATATTATAGTTATCTGTTGATAGACTTGTTACTAGTGTTATATAATAGGTGATTATACTGATATAAAAGGCAACACACAATTCTGTCCTGCATCAAATATGGGGCTGAAACACATAAATATATTGTGCAACACTTTTATTTTTACTTTAATGGAACTCAAAATTGAGAATGCTGCATATGTATATTTGTTTTCCATTTTTTTCCACGATGAAGTTGTTAATCATTTGTTGTATTTTAGGCTATAAACTGGCATGAGTTAGCCCACAGATCAGTCCCTGCACCATGTGTACCTATTATTTTCTGTATTTTAGGGTATAAACTGGGATGAGTTAGCTCACTGATCAGACCCTGCACCATTTGTAGTAATTGTACCTATTATTTGTTGTATTTTAGGCTATAAACTGGCATGAGTTAGCCCACAGATCAGTCCCTGCACCATGTGTACCTATTATTTTCTGTATTTTAGGGTATAAACTGGGATGAGTTAGCTCACTGATCAGACCCTGCACCATTTGTAGTAATTGTACCTATTATTTTCTGTATTTTAGGGTATAAACTGGGATGAGTTAGCTCACAGATCAGTCCCTGCACCATTTGTACCTATTATTTTCTGTATTTTAGAGTATAAACTGGGATGAGTTAGCTCACAGATCAGTCCCTGCACCATTTGTACCTAAGATTCAACATGAATTGGATGTTAGAAACTTTGCAGTAGAGTTTACAAACATGATACCTGCTGATTCACCTGCTATTGTACCCAATAATGCAGAGAGAATATTTAAGGTGAGTGGTTATATGCCTCTAGAAGATATACCTGAAGTTCAATATGCTTTATGTGAACAAATCTTATTATTCAAAAGGTATAGTAATGTACAATGCTGTGCCACATAATACACAGTAAAAACCTACAGTTCACATCTGTGTTTTTTAAATAATTTATGTTTATCATTATAAATAAGATTAAGCAACAATGAATATAATAGCACAATATTTACAAAGCAAAAGTGAAAAGAATTTTGAAAATATTTTGTCTTCCTTGTTTTCATGTCTTATAAATTTAATGCTCCCTCCCTCTTTTGTATGCTCCCCTTTTCCACAGACTGTACACTCACACTTTATAATCAGTTTTAACTATTAATCCTATGTGATTTGTGCCTCTTTAATCCATTGTTTTAAAATACCCAATATTAAACCTTCATTGATTTAATCATATTTTATATACAAATTAAAATTAATGACTTGTTGGCTATTGACGGTAACTTATAACAACATTAAAGTGATCATTCCTGTATTTGTTCATTTCTTACAGAATTTTTGATTTGGTAGGATTGTTCCTTTATAGCTCACACCGTGTCGAATTTCATATTGACTTTCAACAACTTAATTTTAAACTTTGTAGTGTCATCAAAAGGTACATAAAATAATGCTTGAAATGAGAATTTCCTCTTTAATTCACTTAATTCTAAATATTAACTTGATATTCATATGCTGGAGATTTAATATATTCTCAATTATAACTTCTTTAACTTTACAGGGGTATTCCTATGTAGCACCATCTATTATATTTAGTGACAATACAGTTAGTTCAGATTTACTAAGCAATGGGAAGGAAAATCAACCAAGTGAAGGGCATATCATATATGCAAATCATTTTAAGGTGAGAGATTCTTGTTAGAGTTTCTAGTTTCAGAAAACTGTGGTATTCTAAATAAGAAAAAGAAGTGGCATGGATCGAGCAGTTAAGGTCGTTGACAGATTTGCCTAATATCAATTACTCGGGTTCACATCCTGATACCAACTCATGGCCAAGAGTTTTACCAGTCAGTATGTTATAATAACATATACTATCATCTTCCATTAAGATGACAATAAACATCAATACAGGGATATACACTAACTTTTGAACCATGGTCGCCACCTGGTCTCCTAACTTTCATTTTCAAGGAGCCCAACAAATAATTTAGGCGCCCAGCTTTTTTTCAGGCAGATTACAGATATGGTAAATCAGATATTTTAACAATATCTCCATTTTGACTTGTTTTTGGATTCTGTTGTTTTTTTGAATAATTCCTTTAACTTGTTCCTTCGGTATTCTGTTGCGGATATATGTTATATGTGTTTTAAAGTTAATCACCAATTTTAATCTTATACTGTATACTGTATTTATGAATATGATTAAAACAAAATCTGAAAGAATTAGAAATATGACTTTCATTCTTTTAATTTTCAGTTGTGGTTTGCTTAGCCATAGGCTCTGAAATAGTTGAAATATATTGCCAACAAACAATTATGCATTGTCATTTGGCCATGTAAAATTGATTGTTGGTTTCCCCTACCATAGGAAAATTTTAAGGACAGGCTTGCATGCAGGGTTTTTTTCTTCAAGAGATGTTAAACCACAAATTCAAAATGAACAAACATGTGTCTTATGGGATGTAGAATATGCTTACCACCAATGGTACACCTGGTCTCACTTTTGGTCCTATAATGGTAAAAAGGAGTGTGTTGTGTTAAATTTTTTGTTTTTTTCTTGTTTCTGTCAAATCAGTGTTTTGGTATCTTTCCCGTGAAGGTCACAAAATAAATCATAAAGGCTTTTGCTAATCCAATAAAATTGCATCACTCATATTTCGTTGATAAATGCGTATATTTCTGTAAATAGTCAGAACGGTTCCACTGGGCACATCACCGGTGGCCATTTTATCCATAATGTACGTCACGTACAGGTTTTAAATCATGATCATTTTACCGATATCCTAAGCGCTTTGGCTTTCTTAGAGTTAGAATAGAGGGCCGGTGTGTTCATTTTATTTTATTTGATTGTATTTATTAGTAATAGTAATAAAAGATAACGACCCGGCGGCAAAAAATTGACTTGGGGAAACCGACAATCATTTCTCAGGGATAATTCTACTGACACCGCTGATTTCGATATACCATTACCAAAATATGTAAAATAAAAATCGGAAACCAGTCGCAATTTTGGTACGTCTAAAAACCGGTGTGGGAATTAATAATTCTTGACATTGCTCCCATAATTTTCAGTCGTCACCTGGGCGAGAAGTAATCAAGTTTTCACTCGCCCAATACAATTTTAAGTCGCCTTGGGCGACTGGGCGACTGTTAGTGTAGATCCCTGCAATAACCTAAGCCCTATCCCTTTAAAAGGTATTAGTCCATTTTGTACTATGGAACATCACTTTCAACAATATTATAGTTATATTGTGGTAATCAGTTTTATTGGTTGAGGAAAGTGTAATACTTAAAGAAAACTCTGACCTGGTGTACACAAAGTTATAAAGAATACACATTGTCACTAGGGAAGTCAAACTGATAAACTGATTAGCACTTATGGTAAATACAATTACCATACAATGATGGCTCCCAGTTTAAAAGGTGAACTGACTTACTCATAATTTCAATATATCACAAGTATGATATGAAGGATGATTTTTACTGCAATCTTTTTTTCTCATTTGTTATTTTGAGTTTTTGATAACAATTTATAATTAATTTTTGATTTCACATAGATGTTTATGCCTGTTTCTTGTTAGTATACTAAATATTTTAACGAAATGACTTTTGTCTGTTACATTTATATTTAAATGATATTTTACAGAGCTCACCATTTTTCCAGAAATATGAAATAGATATGTCAGGCAAACCTCTAGGAGATGGCAGCTTTTCTGTGTGCAGGTTTAGTATCATTTTGTTTCTATATTTTTATAACAGGATTTCCAATGGAAAATAAAGTTATTGAACGAATGTATGGCTATGGGGTGGTGATACATGTACAGTCAATTTCACTTTCCTGCACAATTCATCCCCTATAGTGTAAAATACAATTATCTTTTTTACTGATCCTTACAACATAATCTAACTTCTGAGATTATTAAAAGTAGATTTAATTAAACTTGGGATACGGATTTATATAAGTTTAATAACTTGTTTTCGGATCCCCTTAATTAATTCATATTCATTACTATTGTTGTATTTAAATTGTACTATATTCATATGTATTGATTAATAAAATATGTTTATACTACAGTCAATTTGGCACAATATCATTAGTTACAGGCTCTTATTGAAATTTTACTATTTAATATTTAGTCACTGGAACATTGACAGAAAGCAAGTGCCTGTATGACTAGTAATGTTCTTGGTACTAAGAGTATAGCTGTATCTTCGAAATAAATTGCTGTAGATGAAGTATTTAAGTTTAAATTTTTGTAACAAATCATGGATTGTATTTCATATTTCAAGAGTACTATAGCAGTTAAACAATAAGTAAAATATGATGGTAATTCTCTTTACAGAAAATGCCGCCATAAAGACACCAATACGCTTTATGCAGTAAAGATAGTAACCAGACGTATAGATTGTAATAGAGAGGTTATGATACTGAAGCAATGTCAAGGTCATCCCAATATAGTAACTTTAATTGATGTGTTCACTGATGAGGTAATGTTTTAATGTAATACAATATTACAAGCTATTCTAGTATATTGTAAATTCATCAATATTAAATGGATGCATATTTATGTGGTTGTCATGGTTACCATTGAACAACAAAGTTTAGTGTACACTATGGTTCAAATTAAGAACAGAAATTATTGAGTGAAACAGTTAAAGCTATAAAAATCTAGTGTCAATGGATACCACAATATCAATCAACCAATGAGAATTGATAAAAATGAAAATAATATAATCCATACCTGAGGAAATTGTATGTTTCACTTTAATAGATGTTTTTACTGATGAGGTAAACACTTGATCATAATAGATTATCAAGGTGATCTTACTCTGGTTTCTTCCACCAATAAAACTGACTGCCGCGATATAACTGAAATGTTGTTGAAAGTGACATTAAACACCATAAACCAACTAACAAAGGTCATCTTAATGTAACATTAACTGATGTTCACTGATGATTCTCTTTCAATATTTGACCTTCATATATTATCAAGGTCATGTTACTATAGTAATAATACTTGATGTGTTGACTGATGAGGTAAACGTTTGACTGATGAATTATCAAGGCCATCTTAATATTATGACATAAATTAATATGTTCATTGATGAGGTAAACAATTAGATCTTAACAGTAAATCTAGACATGAATTTAAAATGAAATTTGCAGCAATAAATTGTAAATATCAGTTCTATTGGAAGAATTAGATTTAACCCATGGTTTTAGAGAAATAAAAAAAAGAATGATTGAATTTTAATACCGGTATCTTAAATACTAGAAATACCAATAATAAAAAAAAACATAGACCAGAAATAATAACTTGCTGATGTCAAAAACAGTCACTACATTTGGATTTTCCTACGGCTACAGATTGACAGCATTTGGCCTATTTTATAGCAGTTTTCTGTCAGCTAACATGTGTCACCATATCTTAAGGTAATGATCATTGAGCAGGATAGAAGTAATTATTTTATTTTATGTTTTGAAGTTTCACACATATTTAGTTTTGGAACTGTTAAGGGGAGGAGAATTACTAAACAGAATAAGAAAGAAGAAAAGTTTTACAGAACCTGAAGCCAGTGAGATTATGTTTAAACTTGTCCAAGCCATATCATTTATGCATCTAAAGGGAGTTGTGCATAGAGATCTTAAACCAGAGGTATGTACATTGATGCCTACTGTGAAATCATTATCAATCATAGGGTTCTAATTTTCCGTGGTTTCCTTAAACACGAAAACAATAATCCAACGGAACACAATAATAGGCCATTGATTATTGCCTGTAGTGTTTAAAACCACAAATTCAAAAATCAATGCATTTTGATGAAACCACAAAAATTGGTGACAATGAATAAAAATGCTTTCACAGTACCCAGTATATCAATACTTGTCACAGTACCTAGTATATCAATACTTGTCACAGTACCTAGTATATCAATACTTGTCACAGTACCTAGTATATCAATACTTGTCACAGTACCTAGTATATCAATACTTGTCACGGTACCTAGTATATCAATACTTGTCACAGTACCTAGTATATCAATACTTGTCACAGTACCTAGTATATCAATACTTGTCAAAATCAAAGATATTTAGAACTGTTTACAGTTAAATCATAACAGTTCAGTAATCTCTCCCTGCTTTATACTTTCTGTGTTCACAGTTTATTTACCAAGACCCTCTCACCACTTTTATTATGTGTTTACACATTCAGCTCACTAACCTTGAACAACATTGATGGAGTCTTCAGATGAGTGAGTGAGTGATTTTTTGTATAATGCAAGTGAGCAAATTTTCAGCTATATATCATGGTGAGAACAAAATGCCTTTTGATGAAATAGTGATACTTGCTTTATATTAGACCAACATGTTGAGTTCATTGAAAAAACAGTGCAGTTAGACATGTTACTCCACTTGGACACATTATCCTGATCCCGAGCCAACTAGTCTTTGATCTAACTCCTCAATCTTAGCTGGATTTACAATTGTGCCATGATTTACATTTGATATCTCTCAATGATTTTCCCTTTGATCTTTATACACAATAATATATATTGTCAAGCAACTAGCATGAAATGAAATATTATCATTGATTTACAAACTATGTAACTATGATATTGAATTTAAATATAGCTGAAACCAGTACAATTCTGTAGTATTCACCCAGCTCTTTTCAGTTTGTGAAATGAATATTTGGTATAGACAAAAATGACTAAAACAGTAAAATAACTTATGGGAATGCCTACAATGGGAAAAATGTTTTAAAATCTTCTTCTCTGAACCCATTTGAAAAAAAACTTGTTCCATTTTTATGTTGAGCAAAAGTTTAAAATTAGCTACCACTGCAGGTAAAAGTTTAAAAGAATCCAATGGGAAAATGTTAATATATGATGGAATCTATAAACTACAAGGGCCCAGGTGGTTCAATGAGTTAGGTAAGTAGATAATTGGATTACCTAACAACTCATACAAGCCTATCACCAATATGGTGTGGGTTCACTCCCGGCTTTTTAAATTACAAAAAAAGGGACACTCGACTCGCAGCCTCAAGTGATTAAAGTTTACCAGTTGCTTACCCATGGTTGGTTGTTCTCTCCGGGTACTCCGGCTTCTTCCACCACTAAAACTGGTTGCCATGATATAGCTGAAATATTGCTGAAAGTGGCATTAAAACACCAAAAAATCAATCAATCAATCTATAAACTACATGTGTATACATAATCTTAGTTGAAAAGTCTTGAAATGTGTGATATATTACCAGCTCAATCACAATAAAATATTAATTTCCAGACCATTTCTCTCTCATTATAGAATTTAATATTTGAAGATGACACAGTCAGTGCTGAGATAAAGATTGTAGATTTTGGTTTTGCACGTTTTTACAAACCAGAGATGCAGAAATTAGAGACACCATGTTTTACACTGCCATATGCTGCACCTGAAGTGTTGAAGACATGGACAACAAAAGACGGCTATGATCAGTCATGTGACTTGTGGAGTTTAGGTGTAATACTTGTAAGTTTAATGTCTGAAAAAAAAGGACAGCAATGATCAGTCATGTGACTTGTGGAGTTAAGGTGTAATAATAAGTTTGTAATGTTGGACACCAAAAGAAGATGGCAATAGTTCGTCATATGACTTGTAGAGTTGAGGTATAATATTTGTAGAATGAAATGGGTAGTTAGTTATGTGAAAGATTGTAATTTCACAAGTCAAAGGAATGTTAGTAGTTGTTTTTCTATTAACTTTATGTCTTGCACCGTATTTGAGTGATCTGTAAATCAACTTTAGACATCACGACAACTTATATTCAGAAATCATACATATTTGACTGAATTCGCAGAGATTTGTCTTTTATTCTATAAATCAGTTGTAACAGTACCATATTTATGTCAGCTGTGAAGCAGGATTACTTTTATCATCACCACAATATTGTTATTTAACACCTCTTGTCACACAATATTTTTCCACGTTCCTTTTTTCTCTTGCAATTTATATTTTCAGGTTTCCTTTTGCTAATTAACACCCCTTTTTATCAACTTTTTTGTCATTTTATGTGTGAATGGGAGACAGGCATCACTCGTCTCATGAAAAACCCATTATTTCATTATATGGGGTAGGTACCTGTTTTGTGGCAATAACTCCTCTACAACTTTTACCCTGCAAATCAAGTATCAAAGTTTTATTTAAGATTGTGTTTTTAAACAAGGTCTTTGTCAGCAGTCTCAAGGGATATTATAGTGTCAGGGAAGATAGCATGCATTGTTGTTGTCAATGTTAGAAAAATGCTTGTAAATAAAGAGCCTAGATGATTATTTACTTCCAAATAGTCAGAAGGGTAAAAGGATAATTGTGATACGGAATCTCCAACTCATGTTTTCCCAGCATACATTGTTAACCGATTTTGTTCTTTTACATGTGAATAAATTGAATTGAGGTATGTTTTGCTGAATTTATATACAGATATCACAAAAACACAAGCTGATGTAATCATGATTAATTTTTATGACCTTGTTTAGGTAATTTTTAGTTCATAATTGTCTTTTAGATATGGTTTAAAATATATTTACAATTAAGTTTCTTTGATGAGAAATATAGATATATATTGGTAAAAAAAGAATTTGGAAAAAGTAAGGTTTCACATCATCCTAAGATTGTATGTCTCCCAACAATGGTGATAAAAATTGATAAAAACTAAAGGTACAAAATTTATGGTGATTACATTTGTGATGATTCGTATGTTCCATATTGGAAGAACACATTTGCTTGGCCCAAATATGATGAAACAAATGATCAAATGCCTTTCATTTAAGTAACATCAAGCCTAGGGACAAAACAAATTAATCAGGGAAAGTAAATTTGGTGTGGGGGAGAGTGAATAATTTGTATGATCTTACATTATACAGTTGCTATTCTTGAATGTTTCAGTACACAATGTTGTCAGGTACAGTGCCATTTCAAACATTTAATAACGAAGATAGTGCAGCATCGATAATGAAAAGAATTAAGGAAGGACAATTTAATTTCTCTGCACCAGAATGGAAAGATGTCTCAGAACAAGCAAAAGATCTCATTCAGGGTGAGTTAGATCTATGGTTAAGATCTAGACCCACAATTATTTGATTGAAGGAAACATATTTTATTGCTCTAATTGGGATAGTTCACAAGATGTAATAAAATTATTTGATTGCTGGTAAATCATTTTGATTGATCATCTCAGAAATTTTTCAACTCTACTTTGGGAAGTAGATTTACTAATGGGGGAAATGGGGGGGGGGGGTAGGGGTATGGTGTTTAATGCGACTTTCAACAATATTTCAGTTACATGTATATCATGGCAGTCAAGTTTTATTGGTGGAGTACTCAGAGAAAACCACCGGCCTGCCGCAAGTCACTTAGGTCACTTAGTCACTTACAAACTATCATAAAATGTTGTATTGAGTACACCTCTCCATGAGCATGATTCAAACTCACAACTTTAGTTGGTGTTATCACTGCAACCCACCTCCTAAAGGTTGATAAGTAAATACCAATCAATACCCCCCCCCCAAAAAAAGGTAAATAAATAACAAATTAAAAGATCAGTGATATAAAAAGGATAATATTGATCATATGGGGATGTGACAATATGTTGATTGATAAATAAACCAAATATATGGAAAACCAGTTTTATCAGGACTTAGATAGGATATTATTGATAAACATGTCAACATGGCATTGTTAGAATGATATTTTAGATAATAATTCCAATTTAATTTGCATATTGATATTTCCTTGCATTTCATTGGATGAAACAGCAATATATAAAAAGTTTACACATTGATAACTTCAGAATCATGCTTCACTTACAGTTTTATTTAATAAAATGATGAGTCAATGTAATAAACATTTTATGCATGATTGATTTCATATAGTAACACTGACAATTCATTGGTTGAATTTGCATACTATGAAACTGCAGTCATGAAACAGTAAAACATATCTACTTAACTAGTGATTCACAATATCCATGAAATATTATAGAGATAAACACATTATTTCTGTTTAGTACAAAACTTTTTTTTTTAAGGTTTGCTAACTGTGGAACCATCAAAAAGACTGACAATGGAAGACTTAAAAGTAAATGAATGGCTCAACCGACATAATAGTTCAGTATTCTCATGTACCCCTCTACGAACCCCAGGTGTACTTAACCCTACAGTAAACAGTCAACTCAGTGTTACTTTAGGTGCCTTTCATAAAGCAACCAGAGAGGGGTTTAGACTTCAGGATGTTGCTAAAGCACCACTGGTTTTAAAACGTAGAAAAATGATGAAGAATTCTGTAGAGGATCGTAGTTTTTCATCAGACAGTACTCATTCTTCTAGTTCAGGAGAATCAGCAACTCTATTGATCTCACAGCCATCTCCCAAAAGAAATTTATCAAGTGTATCAAGTGCTTCTAACAATTCATCAATCTGTAGTACAGGTTTTGTACCTAACACACAAACTCCTGTAAACTTAGATGAACAATTTAATGTAGGAGAGGATATTACAGTAGCCTCAGTAGAAACAGACCGTGCCTCACACTTATTTCAAAGTAGTCGAGGTGAGAAGAGAAAACTTTCAGGTAGTTCTAATGAGGAGGAAAAAGAGGTGATTGTTATAGATGATAATAGTGATGAATTCTCAGCTAGTGACTCCGATAGTTATCTAGTTGATAGTGAGGATGAAGAGGGGGTTAGCTATGACGACGAGGGGGAGACAGAGGGGATTAACCATCGGACAGACGATAAGCCTATTGTTATAGATGATTGATATTTTTGTTATTTAAAATATAGTATACAAAATCACACTATATGATTGCAGTGGAATCTCTCAGAATGTTCTGGTGTGGATATAAAACAGTATTTTGTAAAAGGTCACTTCATGCATATTTAATACTTAATATTTTCCCCAAGTTTTACTGATAATGTCCCAAGAATGAGAGAGAATATTGTAGATTAAGCAGACCTAAATTAGTTTTATGTTTGACATATAATTAGAAATTTAAAGGAGGTAGAGAAAAATCAAACACATTACATTTTGGTCAAGGTTATTTAGTACTAAGGCTGTCACGGTTAGCAAAATCACTATCCGTTTAACTGACCTTCATTAACCGAACCGATCCCATTTAAACGGTAATTGAAAAGCCTCATGTGAAGCATGCAGCTATTGTGATTGTGAAAGAACGGTTTTACTGAAAAGTCTGTGTTTTTGGCTTTTTTTTGGAAGATCTCGAACTTTAAGACTTAAAATCACACTCATGAAATGACAAGAACAATTTTGGTATGCTACACTTGTCTTTATACATGTGTACATGGAAGCAATTTTGTGTCCGATGTAAACTCCGACATTATTGAATTAACTTCCATTGACATGTAAAACGTGATAAGATCTACGAGTTACAGTGATGGGTTTGTCAGGAATATGAAATCAAAAGTACTCTTAAACTCTAAGCTCTTCTCGTAAAACGACAGTGTGTTAAACTACCCAACGTCAATGCCCAACGTACATATTTATTTTCCAAGTTGTGTATTGGGATACACTGTTCACCTGATGACCTGATGTTTGTTAAACATTTGATTGGGTAATGAATAAAAGGGACCGTCTCAATATTGTTTTGACGAATATTGGCAACAGAAAGGTAGACAGAAAAATGATGGAGGTGGATACAATATATCACAGAGAAAATAATTCTACGTGGGTAGGAGAATAAGACTCTGTGACACTTACGTCACCGGCTACAAACAAGGACAAAATTAACATTTATTGACAATGTAATTGATCTTTAATCTCAATTCAGATTGTTATTGATTTTTTGTTTTACCGATGTTACTGTACTTTTACTTGACCGTATTTTACGCTGATCTCGTATACACATGTACATTACGGTTAATTCTTTAAACGGCTAGTATTTGAAATCTAACCGCAGACGGTTACACGGATAACCGTGACAGCCTTATTTAGTACAAGTAATTTCTGTTGATATGTAATTCAAAGTTCAATTTAAACCCAAAAAAAAGTTTGTAAGAAAAGATTTAGACATAAATTAACATGAATGAAGACATTCTATCTGAGACTCGGGTACAAATTAGAATTACAAACAAAATTTCAGGAACAGCACTTATATTGCAATTCTTCATCTTAAAGTCAACTTTTATTCTATCATTGATGACCATAACTCGTACCTTAAATGAATTTGATATATGGCCTCTTAACAAGCAGATGAGCAGTCCAGAAATGTGGGTTAAAAGATAAAAGAAAGCTATTAAGAGTGAATTTAATGTTGAGATTTGATGTTTGTGAACAAGATTAAAGAAGGGATCTTCAGTTAAGTCAAAATACATCAGTTGTGAGGGGATATGACTTGTTCTTGCCATACTTTTGTTATCAACACATTAAGAAATGTGTTAATTGTAGGAAAATATTAAAAGGTTTATCATGCATGAGAAAAGAGTGTGATTTTGTATATTATATATAGCTGTTGTTGTTGTTTCTGTCTTTCATATTTCTTGGTGCAACTTTGTATATAATCGGAACATTCCATGACATAGGCCTAGTACATTTTTTTTGTATATTAATGTTTGTTACAGGCAGTTATCAGGGCATCATTATTGTAAGACTAAGTAGTGTATGTGTCCAGTAGTTTATACTGTATACCAAGACCTTTCTGTTGCCAACTCATTGTAGGAATGAGGACTAGGGTGATGGGGGCAATTTAAAGTCATTTTGTGCATCATAACATTGATTCAATATTTGTCCAGCATGCAGAGTGAGATGAAAGCCTGTCCAGGAAATAATCTAGTCCACCCCACCATTATTTCCATTTTTGTCCATCCTTTTAGCTATAGTTGATGTTCATTGGATGGACACCTAACTAAGAGAATGATATTTAGCAACCACAATTCTAAGCTTGTCTAGTGCAGCTACACATACCTCAACCATTGTCATTTATACCTGCAGTTAGGCTTGGTAAAAAACAGTTAGCTACTGGAAGCATGCATACAATGAATTTTTGCCTGTAAATGTTATCAAACTTGGTAACTTTTATATTAATTTTATAGTGTAAAGAACTACATTTGTATTGAATTATTTTTTTTAAGTTGAGGTGTTTGGTATCTTGTTAGCAAAAAATAAAAATAGAACGAAAGTTCCCTCTGAATTCATCCAAAAAATAATGATATTAAAAATTATTTATAGGTATAGAAAAATATCTTTTTGAATAATTGTTCAATCAATATAGAATTCCCCTGGTAAAGCATAATTCTCTTATAATGGTTAAATTTGGTTTATTTTATATATAACAACAGATAGTATAAATACATGCTATTTTTCTTTGCTTGAATATTGATATATCTTGTGCATAATTTACAACACATAACTTGTGCATAACTTACAACACATTACTTGTGTATAATTTAGAACATATATTTTGTGCATAATTTACGACACAAAAATATCAAATATACATACATTGTCGGAAAATATAAAATTTATTTTTACACGTATTAGAAACAGGTAGAAAAGGGAGTTTTTCTGGTCTGTTTTGCAGCTAAGTATAAATTAATTTGATATTTACTGACAATGTACATATATTGTGTTTATCCTGCAATGTCAAACAGTCCAAAACAACTGCCAAATTTTCTGTAAAGAGCAGAATCAAACGTTGTTCTAATCGTTGTTAATAGTGTCCTCTGTAACGTCCACTCTCATACTGTTACCATTTCTTACCGTTGCTCTACATGTTTATTAAGTCCATGACTAAATAACACTGCAGTTTATTTGACCCCTTGATTAGTATTCAAAATCACACAGTTGAAGGATAAATGCCTCTTCAAAATATTTCTGTTAATTTAGTGTGTTTAAAAATGTATCAAAAATGTAATTTTCAGTTTTACAAAAAAAAATTATAAAATTTAAATTTCATATTTACACAGTCAGTTTTATGTAGATCACATGATCTTGTGTCATCACTTTGTATCTTATCATAATCTACATTAATTAACTGTTTTATATTTTCATCTTTTCCTATGAAATGACTAAACCAATTTGACAATGTAAAAGAAACACTATGGTCTCCTAAAAAGTACATGTATATTTTATTTGGTCATGATTGGGCAAAAAACTTGGTAGCCATGGGTAATTCTTGTTTCTGATTGGCTGAAATTTAAAAAATCTTCTCTGAAACTAGGAGGCACAGTGAATTGTTACTTTGTACAAATGGTGTATGGGAGATCCTGTGCAAAATGTCCATTTTTCATGCCGACCATACAACTAATATGGCTGCCATAGGCATTTCTTGTTTGTGATTGGCCAATTTAAAAAAATCATCTCTAAGATCATTTGACCAAATTAATTTAAATTTTGTAGGAAGCACCTATGGAAGTTGCTGTATAAATTTTCCTCAAAACAAAATGACAGGTTAGTGACACAGGTTCAGCCCACTGAACCTCTAATTCTCAGGAAAATTACTAAAAAACCTTTGTTAGAAAACTTCGAACCTATTTGATACCCAAGATGTGCATGATATATATCATTTTTAGCCAGGTGAGCAATACATGCTCTGGTGAACCTCTGTACTACAAGAAAAGGAAATCATTTGATCTTGTTTTATGAATTTTGTATTTTTATGAATTATTCATAGGATTTGATTGATTCAGTGAAAGTATATCCTGATAGCTTATTTAGGTATATAACATATTGAGATAGTTTTTACCTGTTTTTCCCCCTGTGAAATCAAACGATGTCTTATTATTGAGATTAAGATATTAGATTTTTATTTTGGTATGAGGCAGTGCAATTATAAATTATATTTTTTATTGTGAAAATTCTATTTTTGTTTTTGTAACTAAACTAAAGTGATACCCAGACATGTTTTAAATAGAAATGTTTATACTGAATATAAAGTGAAACTGTTGCACATGTTAAATAAAAAAATTATTTGTAAAATATACTGAAAATACAAAAGATAATATATTGATTTTAAGATCACAGAATATTTAAATTTTAGTAGATATTGATAGTCATGTATGTATATATAAATGGAATTGTCATAGCAACTTGAGTATTTTTGTCTCAGATTCAAGTGGACTTGCCTTAATCGAAAACATTCCTGTATTATGCAAATATGAATTGTCTGATAATACATATGTAGTCTCCTTAGGCTTGGACCAAATATTTATATTAAACTTGTGTGTCTACCTAGTGCATACCTGTTTACCACTACGATTTCAGCGTAGTTTCTACCACTTTTGACCCCTAAATTACCCTCTACGCCCTCATAAGTTATTTCTACGCCAACAAGTTGCAAAACTGAAAAAAAATCGCCAGAAAGTACTCTTGTTTCTTATGGTAGATATCCGAACGCAATACTGAATTTTTGTCGTATGAGCGCTTTGAAATTATTTTATATCCATGCTCCTTTACAAACACTTTGATGATCTAGTAACATGTGTCTGAAAATAATGGCAGCATGCCAAATGCAAGCAGGGGACTGAGCTTGAAGAAGTCACTGCCATTGATAAGAGAAAGATGTAAACATGAATATACAGAAATTTGGAATTGTCTCAAACCCTCAACAAAGGGGGATATATTTTTATCGTGTTCTACTTGTGGCAGACTGACTTTTCGTGTCTGGTTAACGAAGTGATAACCGCCATATTTGAAATTTGTCGATGAAGTTGAGAGTAAAGGGGGGAAAAAATCAGATTTATCGTAAATTGAGGTTTGCAAATATATAGAGATTGTATAATCTTATTTAGCAATGAATTATCTTTACATGTAATAGTATGTACGATTATTGATCTATTAAGCTGTTTTCAGATATTTTATGTGATAGCCCTACTACTGATAAATTTCAAATAGTCATCTCTAAAAACACAATATTGGTTATTTGGAATTTTTTTGCATCGTAGTGTACAATTAATATTTTTATTTAATGAGAACTGTACATATATTTATATTATTTCTAAAGTCATTACACTATACATAAATTTGTTCAGAATAATGATTATAAAAGGAATTAATAGATGTGGTGTTTGCATCTACAAGTAAGGGAGATAATCGAACAGGGCAATCATTTCAATGTCTATCAAGTATATGTTAAACTACCCTATCTATTATATAAACTGAATTTGACTAAAATTTAAATTATTGATGCATTAACATAATTTTATGTTAAAACGGGTTGCATAAACATGTTGCACTGTTGACAAATTTTCAGTAAGTACAATATGCTTTTAGGCTAGCCAATAAATCCTTACACTTAGACAATACACACAGGTATAAACAAACAATCATGTTCAACAAGAAGCTGTATGATGTACATTGCAGGAAACAATACCTAATTTTTCAAACTTTTCTTAGTGAGGGGGTGCTCTCAAACCCCCTAGCGTATTAGACAAAAACTACTCTTAAAAGTAGAAAACTACTCTCAGTCAAGGAAGAAAACTACTCCTATAGGTCAACCGGGGTAAACAGGTCTGCTAGTGTACACATATATAGTATAAATAATAAAGAATGTTTTAGTTTTGAAGAAGTAAGACTGGGTTGATATCTCTTCAGATTATAAACCGCATTGTGGTGTTAAGGTTACCGTGCTCGCCTCAAATGTGGTAGAACATGGGTTCAACCCAGTAGGATCAACTCAAAGAATATAAAATTGTTATTTACTGCTCTCCACTAAGTAAGACTGGTTGGCTCAGAATCAGCATAATATGTCTGCATCAAGTGACATGTCTTCCCTCAGGCTGTTGTTTCAGTGAACTAACACTTTAAAAATCCAACTCAGCATGTTGGTATTGTTCAAAGCGGATTTCATCATTATCCCATCCAAATGTAACTTGTTCTTGCAATGATATAGCTGAATATTGCACACTCACTCTTCAGATTATGTTATATTTCGATAAAGGTAGGAATTTGATTTGAAGTAAGTCTACTTGAATTCTGTTTTTATATATTGTGCCTGGTCACACTAAATCTTTTATTGTTTTATCTAAAGAATTGTACATAAGATTTTTACAGTTTTACAGAATTGTTATTAGTTGTTAAAGATGTAGTTTTAAGTGTCCTTTGTGATTATGACTATGAAAATTTGTATATAACAGATAATTTTAGATCATCAGTTATTTGTAGCACTTAAGCAATTACTTTAGACGCATACCTGGTATATCAGTGAATGTATTTCTTATCAAAGAACTTTTAAGGCACTGCTGACTTTACTTCAAACTATCTGAGTATTCTAATTATCCAGGATAAATTCAGCTGTAACCTACAATGAACTGACCAATTGTTTACTTTGAGGTATCCACGGTAACAACTTATCAGAGTGAGAGATAACAAGGTTTAACTCTTCTGAAACCCCTGGATTACTATCACTTTACTATGTTTAAAGATTGATATTTAGGATACTATCACATAACATTATTGATCTATTAAATACTATTGTATGACCGGGCTGATATTTGGGATATAAATTTGTACTATCATGTGATAGGGTCAATAGACAAAATTGTTATAATGTACCGGTAACTGAATTTATATCCTGCTATTTTATCAACTTATAATTATACCCCCCGCAAACATAGTTTGGGGGTGTATATAGGAATCGGCCTGTCTGTCCGTCCGTCCGTCCGTCTGTCTATCTGTATGTCCGGACCAACTTCCAAATCTTTGTCCGATTTCCACCAAACTTTGTGGAATTTAAGATCATGATGGGTGAACTTTGCAGTATAAAGGATTGTATTGTCCTTTGAGTTTTACCCCTGTTATGCCTCTTTGGACTTAGAAATTTTGAGACAATTCAGTATGCACTTTGTCATCGCAAATTCTCCTACATGATTAATCAGAAGTTCATGAAACTTTGTACATTGCAAGATCCTAATATGAAGATGTGCACATTAGTAGGATATCCCAGTCCATTGAGTTTTACCCCTGTTATGCTTCTTTGGACTTAGAAATTTTGAGGCAATTCACCATGCACTTTGTCATAAGTCTCCCACATGCTTACTGAGATGTTTGTAAACTTAGTATATTGCGATATCCTAATATGAAGATGTGCACATTAGTAGTATTAGTAGTCCCATCGAGTTTTCTCAGAATTATGAGTCTAAAAGTTGTGTTCCAAATATGTATTGGCTCAATTAAGATGATGGAGATGCGGGGGGGGGGGTATTAGTCCCGCGTAGCGGACAGTTAAGTTATTCCATTTATGTATCAAAGTGGGACTCCTGCGTCGAGCAGTACCTCTAGTTTAATTTGATGTGAATAATGTATCAAAGCAGGACTCCTGTGTCCAGCAGTACCTCTAGTTTAATTTGATGTGAATACTGCAATCTGATTGGCCGATCCACCTGGAGCAATGTTGTTTATACTTGATAACCGGGCTTGGTATTGTGACGTCACCAACATATTCATTCGCCAACGACAAATACAAGTAGTCCCAAGAAATTTTGTTGTAAAAATTTAATTATAAGGAAAATGCACTGTATAGTTGGTTGTTTTGTAATGACTGACAGTTGTGTGTTGAGTGAACATGTTATTATATGCAGCAAATGTTTTTCATATTTATTGCAAGAGAAATCAAACTTTTCCTGTGTATCAGTTGGTGTACCTCAAGGTACAGCAAAATTAATCAAAGCATGATTGATTTTTCATTGAGACATTTAAACTTTCCATTGAATGAATTCCAAAAAGGACAATAGGTATTGTATTTATTCAAAGGGAGAGTTCATCATAGAAAAACATATTTACCTTGATACACAGGAAAGGTTTGATTTCCTTTGTAATAATACTTATGTCATGATTAAGGCCAGTTATATTGTGCCTCTACAGTTTGTGTGTCTTACATATCTTCACATGGTCCTTAATTAATGATGTTTCTGACTTGTTGAAATCACTTCTACTTGGTCCATTAGACTTACAGAATTTACTTTCACACGTTCATAATTACATTGTGACAAAAAATGTATTACATTTTAGACTTCATTTGGTTAATGATTAATTACATTTTAGACTTACATAATTCACTTTCACATGATCATAATTACATTGTTATTACATTTTGAACTTTTAGAAATCATCTTTAATTGATTCATATTGTAAATTACAGTTTAGACTTATGGAAATCATCTGAATATGTCCATAATTAATTACATTTTTAGACTTGTTGACCTCATAATTTTTATATTGGATGAGTTAGGGTCATGTGTGTAGTTCACGAGTTCACGTTAAGACGTATGATTTACTGTCATTAGTGTATATTCCACAGTTTGAACTATTTTATGTGTATATCAGGTTTATAACATGCATTATATTTGATTACTTTTTAGCTCGCCTGTACGAAGTACAGAAGAGCTTATGTCGTCACCTGTGTGTCGTCGTCTGCGTCCAATGTTAACGTTTGCGTTTAGGTCTAATGTAGACAAACTACTTGCCCCAGGTTGATGAAACTTCACATGTGAGTTTGACGTGGACAGTTAAAAACACTGCACACAAATATAGGTCACCGTGACCTACTATTTCTGCCTGAATGACTTTTACATTTTTGCGTTTAGGTCCAATGTAGACAAACTACTTGGTCCAGGTTGATGAAACTTTACATGTGAGTTTGTTGTGGACAGTTAAAAACACTGCACACAAATATAGGTCACCATGACCTACTATTTCTGCCTGAATGACTTCGATATTTTTGCGTTAACGTTTGCGTTTAGGTCCAATGTAGACAAACTACTTGGTCCAGGTTGATGAAACTTCACATGTGAGTTTGTCATGGACAGTTAAAAACATCGCACACAAATATAGGTCATCGTAACCTACTATTTCTACCTGAATGACAGACATTTTTGCATTAATGTTGAATCATTATTTTGAAAGGTTAATTTTTGAACTGGTAACTTTTAAAAATGTTAATTGTGAGACTAATGCATGAAGGAATAACATTTGATAGAAATTTAGTGATTAAGAGCAAACAAGTCTACTTTTCTGAAGCATGTTGTAAAAAAAAATAATTGGAAAGTACCTATCGTGTTGATTGAATACCATATTTTTACAAAGCTGTATTAAGAGCGTCACCTTTGGAACAAAGAAAAAATGGTCCGACCTATTAAATGAGGTTCAATTCATATGTAATTTTCTATGACAGGACAAGAAAAGGGGGACCTTTTAATATTAGTGACTGCTTAATAGAGGTGACCACATGGGCAGGTTTGACTGTATTGTCTCAAGGTCATTTTTTTTATCGCGTAATACTTCCATGTAGGCAACAAATGTTTAGCAATTATCACACAGCTATCTATTTTAAGTATAAATGAGGAATGGAACTATTAAATAATTAGATTCTAGATTATCAAACTCCATACATAAATTGTCCATAATTTAGTACCGGTGATTGCTGACAAGAAAATGGTTTGATTGTGAGTGGAAATTTTATTGTTATAAGTTATAGACATTTTTATTTTAATTGTTATCAAATTTATATGATTTATACTTTAAGTAATTACAATATTTCTAAATGTATTGCTTGATTATCTGTTGCAAAAGAGATTTTGTTAACATGACTGAAACTATTAATGCATAGTACCAGAAATGCATTATAATGGTTTTGTGTATTGACTTATCAACACACCTATAGTAGTCACTGATGATAATGATCACATCCACAGTGTCATTGATAATAGCGAAAAAGGAAAAAATGCACCTTAAGATATCATTGAAACTTTAATATTATTGCCACTTCAACATTTAAATATTAACAAGGCAAACTTATTTTGTTACATGTGTTGTTTATTAGGGAGGTAACTTGTCATAAGAACGTAGATCATTACAATATTTATTACAGTGTTACATGAAAGAGAAATCGTCATCCTCCATACAAGTCAGTAAGATGGGAAATTTATGATATTGAGTTCACTAAAACCATTGGAAATCAACATAACTAGAAAAGTTAACTGTATTTTTTTACATTATTACCCTTTGATTGTACCCCCTATAGTTTGTATCATGTTGATATGTTTTAAATCTGTTTGTTAATATGGCAGATATAGATGTAATTTAATCATGTTGAAGTCATACTTACCTTTTTTTCATATAGATCTTTGTTTTATTGTATTGATACAAACAAGCTGTTAATTTTATGAATGTGATCCTGTGATTTTAACAGTCATTTATAGTCAGTACATTAGTCTCATCATTAATTCTTAGACAAATTGTGACTTAAATGAGAAGTCTGTTCAATATGATATTAAATTTAAAAAAAATACATGATATATATTGTATTGATATTTGCCCTCCTATAAATGTATTAAATAATGATCCAGGACTTTTTAAGTTATGATATTGATGAACTGTTCACAATATAATTATAAATGCTTGTGTCCTGTTTGTTAAGTAATGACCCAGGACTTAGTAAGTCATGATATTAATAAACTGTTCACAAATAATTATAAATGCTTGTGTCCTGTTTGTTAAGTAATGACCCAGGACTTTTTAAGTTATGATATTAATAAACTGTTCACAACATAATTATAAATGCTTGTGTCCTGTTTGTTTATATATATAACAAGTTTGCAATTCATTTGTCTATGTTTCCATCGATTCCATAATGTTTTGTTTTTGTTAGACCACTGGACCATTTGAGAGTAAGGTTGGCCTGGATGGCCCTGGACAAATTAAGATTGGCCTGAATGGCCCTGGACAAAATGTGTTATTTGTGTCAAAAATTCAAGATGCACGACAAAGCTCTGATAAAATTCTATTATTTTATTATTCAGAATCTTAAAACTTGAAGACAGCAAGGTCAAAAGGAAATAACTCAGAGAAATAATCTTTTCTCTCAAAGTTTTACATAAAATTCAGTGTTTTCTGTGGATCAGAAATCCAAAATTGACACCATATAGGCAGTACAGGACATACTGGTCGTTTAGCATAAGACAATAAACGAATTACTAGCTGGGTGATACAATCTCATTTAAGTCTCTAGTATTATGTATAAAGTTGAAGGTTAGGACCAGCAGTCTTTTCAACAGCACTTCCCACCCAGTTATATATGAGGGTTTGTATTTTACTTACATGTGGAATACACTTTGCATGACATCATTATTTAACAAAGAGGGGATGTTTGGGGTCCATAAAACTAATTTAACCCTTCACTTTCTATGCCCCCGCGACGAAGAGTCGGGGGACATGTTAATTTAGCCCTGTCCATCCGTCCGTTTGTCCATCCGGATATAGATACATGGTTTGTTTGGCTATCTCCTACAGTTTTGGAGCTACAGCTTTAATATTTTGTAGAATGTTTATACATATAATGGAGGTGTGCATGTCCATAGGATTTTGATTTTCTTCAAATATTCTCAAAATGACAGGTAGTTGGATTTAGTCATTTTGTTCGTCTGTCCGGATATAGATACATGGTTTGTCTGGCTATCTCCTCCTACAGTTTTGGAGCTACAGCTTAAATATTTTGTATGATGTTTATACACATAATGGAGGTGTGCAAGTCCACATGATTTTGATTTTCATCAAATATTTTATAATGACAGGTAGGTGGACATTTTTTTATGCCCCCGTGACGAAAAGTCAGGGATTTTTGTCAAATATTCACAAAATCACAGGTAGTTGGACTTCATTTCCTTCTTACTAGCTACATAATGGAAACATGGTTTGTATGGCTCCTACTATTAGTACTACAGTTTTTTACTTGTTTATAATTTCTTATGGTCAGGCGGGGGTATCATTTGTGTCTTACAGACACACTTCATTTTTTTTAAATCATTCCTAGCAAAACAACTGTCCATAATTATCAAGTGCGGGGGAATACTTCTTTTCTAGTTATTATTATATTTTAATCTTCATATACTACATCTAACTACAGCACATCTCAATTGGCTAGTTTAATGTAACCTGACCTATAATATACTACATCTAACTACAGCACATCTCAATTGGCTAGTTTAATGTAACCTGACCTATAATATACTACATCTAACTACAACACATCTCTATTGGCTGGTTTAATGTAACCCGACCTATGATATACTACATCTAACTACAGCACATCTCAATTGGCTGGTTTAATGTAACTTGACCTATAATATACTACATCTAACTACAACACATCTCTATTGGCTGGTTTAATGTAACCTGACCTATAATATACTACATCTAACTACAGCACATCTCAATTGACTAGTTTAATGTAACCTGACCTATAATATACTACATCTAACTACATCACATCTCAATTGGCTAGTTTAATGTAACCTGACCTATATATAATATACTACATCTAACTACAGCACATCTCTATTGGCTGGTTTAATGTAACCTGACCTATAATATACTACTACATCTAACTACAGCACATCTCTATTGGCTGGTTTAATGTAACCTGACCTATAATATACTACATCTAACTACAGCACATCTCAATTGGCTAGTTTAATGTAACCTGACCTATAATATACTACATCTAACTACAGCACATCTC
>MJUT01004946.1:300448-315138 GCA_002080005.1 Gigantidas platifrons
CTACAACACATCTCTATTGGCTGGTTTAATGTAACTTGACCTATAATATACTACATCTAACTACAGCACATCTCAATTGGCTAGTTTAATGTAACCTGACCTATAATATACTACATCTAACTACAGCACATCTCTATTGGCTGGTTTAATGTAACCTGACCTATAATATACTACATCTAACTACAGCACATCTCAATTGGCTAGTTTAATGTAACCTGACCTATAATATACTACATCTAACTACAGCACATCTCTATTGGCTAGTTTAATGTAACTTGACCTATAATATACTACATCTAACTACAGCACATCTCAATTGGCTAGTTTAATGTAACCTGACCTATAATATACTACATCTAACTACAGCACATCTTTATTGGCTAGTTTAATGTAACCTGACCTATAATATAGTACACACAAGGAAATAAAGTGGCAGCAGACATTTGTGCAAATTTGAGATGAGATACATATGAACATATACCAAGATATCATACCACTACAGAAAAAGTCTTGGATTTACATGTATATTCAATCAAATACATGTTTATTGGTTGGTTAGTTTGTAGGTGTTTAGCACAGATCTCACAGATACTGTTGGAGAAAACCATAGTATCCTGGAAACTCCACTGACTACATGTCATTGACAAACTTTATCACATAGTTGTATGGAGTAAACCTAATAACGGCTGGGATTGTAACATACATTTCTATAAAATAAAAGGTAGATATCTAATTTAGTGTGCAGACATGTTTCTAGAATAATTACTTCATAAAGGGGATGGGCAAAATATACTTACCATTATAAAGTAAAGTTAGAGAAAACAAAGGGTAAAGGGGATAGACAAAATATATTTACCATTATAAAGGGGATAGACAAAATATACTTACCATTATAAAGGGGATAGACAAAATATACTTACACCCCATTATAAAGTAAAGTTAGAGAAAATAGGGTAAAGGAGATAGACAAAATATACTTACCATTATAAAACAAAGGGTAAAGGGGATAGACAAAATATACTTACCATTATAAAGTAAAGTTAGAGAAAACAAAGGGTAAAGGGGATAGACAAGATATACTTACCATTATAAAACAAAGGGTAAAGGGGATAGACAAAATATACTTACCATTATAAAGGGTATAGACAAAATATACTTACCATTATAAAACAAAGGGAAAAGGGGATAGACAAAATATACTTACACCCCATTATAAAGTAAAGTTAGAGAAAACAGGGTAAAGGAGATAGACAAAATATACTTACCATTATAAAGGGGACAGACAAAATATAATTAGTATTATAAAGGGGATAGACAAGATATACCTACCATTATAAAACAATGGATAAAAGGGATAGACAAAATATACTTACCATTATAAAATAAAGGGTAAAGGGGATAGACAAAATATAATTACCATTATAAAGGGGATAGACAAAATATACTTACCATTATAAAGTAAAGTTAGAGAAAACAAAGGGTAAAGGAGATAGACAAAATATACTTACCATTATAAAACAAAGGGTAAAGGGGATAGACAAAATATACTTACCAATATAAAACAAAGGGTAAAGGAGATAGACAAAATATACTTACCAATATAAAACAAAGGGTAAAGGGGATAGACAAAATATACTTACCAATATAAAACAAAGGGTAAAGGGGATAGACAAAATATACTTACACCCCATTATAAAGTAAAGTTAGAGAAAACAGGGTAAAGGAGATAGACAAAATATACTTACCATTATAAAGTAAAGGGTAAAGGGGATAGACAAAATATACTTACCATTATAAAGGGGATAGACAAAATATACTTACCATTATAAAGGGGATAGACAAGATATACTTACCATTATAAAACAAAGGGTAAAGGGGATAGACAAAATATACTTACCATTATAAAGGGGACAGACAAAATATAATTAGTATTATAAAGGGGATAGACAAGATATACCTACCATTATAAAACAATGGATAAAGGGGATAGACAAAATATACTTACCATTATAAAACAAAGGGTAAGGGGGGTAGACAAAATATACTTACCATTATAAAGTAAAGTTAGAGAAAACAAAGGGTAAAGGGGATAGACAAAATATATTTACCATTATAAAGTAAAGGGTAAAGGGGGTAGACAAGATATACTTACCATTATAAAATAATGGGTAAAGGGGATAGACAAAATATACTTACCATTATAAAGGGGATAGACAAAATATACTTACCATTATAAAGAGGATAGACAATATATACTTACCATTATAAAGGGGATAGACAAAATATACTTACCATTATAAAGGGGATAGACAAAATATACTTACCATTATAAAGGGGATAGACAAGATATACTTACCATTATAAAACAAAGGGGATAGACAAAATATACTTACCATTATAAAACAAAGGGTAAGAGGGATAGACAAAATATACTTACCATTATAAAACAAAGGGTAAAGGGGATAGACAAAATATACTTGCCATTATAAAGAGATAGACAAAATATACTTGCCATTATAAGGGGGATAGACAAAATATACTTACCATTATAAAATAACTTAATTTTATTTGAATACGGCAATCTGATTGGCTAATCCGCCTGGAGAAAATTTTGGTCATACTCGATAACCTGGGTTGGTATTGTGACGTCACTAACGTGTTCATCCGCCAACGACAAATTCAAATAGTCACATGAAATTATCGTAATTAAAATCGAGGAATCATTAAATTTTGTTGTAAAAATTAAATTATAAGGAATATTTGAAATTGTTGAACAGGTTATACTTTCATAACCTGGTTTGGGTCAGGTTACGCTTTTCGCAGGTTAAGCGTAAACTGACCCAAACCAGGTTATATCGTATAACCTGTTCAACAATTTCAAATATTCCTTAACCTAAATAAAGTTAGGGAAAACAAAAGGTACAGGGGGTAGACAAAATATACTTACCATTATAAAGGGGATAGACAAAATATACTTGCCATTATAAAATAAAGTTAGGAAAAACCAAAGGGTTGAATCAAGAATGGACAATCCATAGACACTAGATACGATAACGTAACCCTCATTCCGCTTGTGCTCCATTTAGGGTTACGAATCGATCTCATTCAACGTATGGGAGCAAATTAAAATTTTCGTTCCGTGAATATTTCAACTTTCTTTTTGCATATCTGGTCATATCTTATTATTCCCAACAATTTTTAAGTAATGGTGATACGAAATAAGTGTTACAATCCCTGTTTCTATCTTCAAGACCGGTTTCGTATTTGAAAATTGTTACTTGTCCACCATAACACCTTACGTAGACTCTCGCGATGGGCGGAGCCTATCCATATATGCCAAATATGGAAAATGTTACAACGAAAAAGTCGATTTTACTTTAAAATTGATCCAAATAAGGATATCTCAAAAACGAGGCAAGTGCGCGTGAACTAGCAACTTGTAAACAAAATGTCGGACAGAAAGAAGATTTCATGCATTCAAATTTTCAGATGGATATAAGTCTACCATGGATTGCTGCAGCGATTATTTAACACCTCAAGGTTTACCTAAATAGATTTATCTTTCACCCCCGTTAATTTTTCCAACCACTTACAACGGAATTAGGACAAAAAACCGCCCGGTGTGAATCACTCCGGGCGCTGCTCCCATACGTTGAATGTGATCGATTCGTACCCCTAAATGAAGCACAAGCGGAATGAGGGTTACGTTATCGTATCTACATAGACACTAGCAACATAGATACACACGATAAATACGAACAAAACAAAAAACACATCAGGTACGCTCAAAGCCAAATAATTTAAAAATACAGGAGCAAGAAAACCAAAGGTCCTAACCAGGATAGCCAGAATCGGCTAAGGTCGATTATGCCTGTCGGAGGAGAATGTTAGTTTTAATAATAATTACATGATTTTAGAACTGTAAATTTCAATAAAAAAATATATCTAAAAAATGACTACTGGGTGGATGATACTCTCGGGGACTAATAGTCCGTCGACAGAGGTATTATACATTATGCAGAAGACAATTATACACAGTGCTTAATCCTATGGACCCGAGGTAACATGGGAAAGAGTAAGACTTTGGGCAGACATTTTAAAACATAATGAAATAAAATAATCTGCTTGAGTTGACATGGGTCTGGTATAATAGGTGAAATAATTTATATTCCTCCTAAATTCTAGACAGTACTTCTGAAAAAGAATATTTCAAAAGTGTCCATGACATTGCTACGAGTTCTGGACATCATGACGGATGACATGACCTTTAACCGAATGACAAGGTACGTTCTCGTTTCGAGACTATTCATATGCCTACATGATAATTTGCCAAGTTCAGTTTTAAGTGGGATATTTGACCATTCTTAATGGATATGCAAGGTCTGGAATTAGTGCTATATACATGTATATATTGTAGTTTTGATCGGTATTAGATAAAGATTACCAGAAGCTGCATGAATGACAAAAGGATCAGAACATTTATCAAGAATCTGATTTTGCCACACAGAGCCATCTGTCAGTAACATGACACAATTCAAACCTATTTGTTCTAAAAAATAGCTGACCTGTAACCTTAGATGGTGGCCTTTGACAGAAAAAAAAGTCTAACCATTGAAGATAGGTAGAAAATTGATCACTACACCAAGAGATGAAACATGATCGTTTTGCATCATAAACAATCGCTATTGGTCCACTGATTTACTTCGAAATATGAGATGCTGCGTCTTCAGAAAAGTCTCCTAAATCTCTGCATACCTGTCAAGTCTCGTGCTTTTAGCGTGAGAGTCACTATCAACAATTTTGAACGTGAAACTAAACAACTCAAATCCGTCTCAACCCATCAAGCTCACCCACTGAAAAGTCCAAAAAAGAACATGAAATGAGCAATCTTGATTATAAACCGGCCTCAGTATTACTAGACACAGTATTACATGTTGTTAATGTGTAAATGGCTGTTAGAACAATATGGATTCAGTTCAATGACAACATTTTTGTTTACTTTCTTTAAGCAGGTTTCTAATGGTAAATTATTATAGTGTATGTCCATATCGATAGTCTGTCTATATGGACATATCGATATGCAGTAATATATCATAGAGAGATAGAAAGATAGTCAGGTTTAATATATAATGATGTCACATGAGTAGACAAGATGACAAAAGCTGAAAACAAACAAAGTTTTAATACATACAAATACTAGTAACAATGTAAATAATAAAAACAGGTGCTCTTAGGTAGGCATATCCTATATTATAAAATGTTTTATAAGTAGCACAAATTTAATCAATTTTGTTGTGACGAATTCTTCAGAATCACCATACTGTCTTAAACGTCTGAGGGGCTTTTGCTCAGGCCCTTTCCCCTCACCCCGAGACATAAAAATGCTTGACATCTCTCTGTGAAGGTGTATCATTCCTGAATCCAGATGAGACATATGGCTTTTGGACTGAGACAGAAAATTGTTTTAGTGGATGGCGAACGTGCTTGACACACGATAAAAGAAGTTCTTTGTGTCAAGTCTGTTTTTCCTACACTTGAGCCATGACTATAATCCTGCAATTCGCAGTGACAATCCTTTGTGGGACCATATCCAGAAATTCTGGTCTGAAATACATGTAAGGCGCGGATATATGAATAAAAAGTGACTAGATAAGTGTTTGTGTTGGGTTTTGTTTTTCTTGCTTTTTGCGGGATTGTTTTGCTGATAATTACTCCCAGGCTGTTATTAATTAAATATTTTGGCTTATAAGAATTTATATTTTTTATATTTATGATTATATGGTGATTTTGGCCCGGACTCCATCGGGTGCTAACAGCACCTGTGAATCTGTGCCTACTTGAATTATCCGTCCAATCTCTAAAGTGGAAAATGACTGTCTGCTTTTATATATATTTCAAACTTTAATCGTCCTACACCATCTACATGCAACACAGTTACATATTCAACAAAAACATAAAAATGTGCCACATTTGTCACAACTGGTCTGGTTTTTGCGGAAAAGATTCGTATCAATGTCAGTCATGTCAATAATTTATTTATTTCAACTGTTTTAACGTAAGGAAAAGGGTACCCAAGGAAAAGAGCATATAATAAAATAGTGTACCAGTTAGACTCTTCAAATAGAAACAGAAAGTAGAAATGGTGACAACAAAACTTTGCATTTTCCTGTTAATATGCATCTGCTCATTACATTTAAACAGAGGTACAAATAATAATAAAAACTTCCTAAAATATTACAAAAAAGCGAAAGGGGTATAGATTAGAATCGCATTGTTCAATTCAATTCACAGGGCCAGGGGTCAGATGAGTTTTTTCATGTACCTATATACCTATATAAGTACATGAAAAAACTCATCTGGCCCCTGTGATTCAATTCAATTCAAAAATATTTTATTGTTTAAATAGTAAAGACATTCAAACAAAGGGAATTGGACAAAAGGCAAAGCCTATATAAATCCTTTCCCACACAAGATGGACAGAGTGATCATAAGATATACATATACCGTACATATAATAATTTATAATATACATAGTTCAGAGTAGTTTGCAGTGAGTCAGGGGAGGTAATCCTCCCTTGACAAGATTTGACAAATAGCATTGATTTATATTCCTAATGTGATTTGGGAAGTGAACCCTCCCCAATTCATTAAAATAGTAATTGTCAGTACATGTATATCATTATCTTAAATTAATATAATAAACAGCAATTTATAAATGCCTAAGGCCAGCCTTAAAAATATGTTTGTTTCCCCTTTCCAACGCTAGCCTGAAAGATCTGGGTCGGTAGGTAGGTCATTTTTTTTTTATCAAGCATGATTCTGCAGGCAGACAGACAAACTGATTTCTAGACACCCAATATCTTTGTTTATTGTCATATTATCTGTGCAATTGTAATCAAAGAATGTAATTTATGCTGTCCCTTGTCACAGACTTGTGGGATCTTGTTGGAAAATTTATCCATTGTCAGAAACTGATATCTTTGTATGTTGGCAACAGTTGTGCCATATCAATGAAAAGATTGAAGACTGAACAGTTTTTATTTGACTTTCAAGAGAAAACATATTTCTTTTTTTTAATTATTTTAAGGGGTTTCTTTTGGGAATTGGTTTCCCACTCTGTTTACATGTGTTATAAACAGGTAATACAATTTCACATAACGTAGCTTCAAACTCAGAAATGCTTCTACGAATATTCAGAACAGTCGGGACTCTAGGTTTTTAAGTAATGATGACTCACGGTACGCTCCGGAAGAGTATTACATAATATGAATCCAATGCCGGAATCGGACACGAAAAAATTCTGGAAATCGCAAAAAAAAAAATAAAAAAATAAAAAATCACGTAACGGGCTGTAAAATTTGTTCAGTCGCACCGATTTCGGCGAGTCGGTCGCAAAGGGGAAACAAACAATATTTTAATTTAGGCCTAAAATATAACATGAATTATAACTGAATCACTGCAAACAGTCTGACCTATTTTCACCACACAAAATTTATAGTTTATTTTATTTAAAATATGTGTACCTTTTTAAAATAAGTATGATTTATTTTTTTCTATTATATTTATACACTTTATATTTATATAATTTGGACTAAATATTTGTTAGGAATGATAGGAATAATAATATGGAGAAAATGTACAGTGAGAGTTTAAGAGAGAAAAAATATGCATATGTGTATATGAAGTTGAGGTTGTAGAATACGGAACAAAAATATAAATAAGTAATTAAATAAACAAAAACACAAACAAAAAAAAATAATAAATAAATAAGTAAATAAATAAGTAATTAAATAAATGAAAAAATAAGTAAATAGAAAAAAATAGAAGAGAAAAAATATACAATACAATAGTGGCCAAGTAGTAAAATAGTTGTTATGTTATCAGGAAAATCTTTCAGTATCTAGAATCGCATTGTCACTTTACATTTAATTTACTGGCAATGAATGCATCACTGATCACATGTCACGATATCAAAACGCCCCCATTTTTCTATTGCCAAAAACAACACACTTAATATTGTTTTTTTCTACTCACGCCACAGGGCCTTGTCACTATCCACGTAAATATACTATCAGTGTATAAACATGTTAGTGACAAGGCCCTGTGCTCATGCCATTGTTATCAAAGCTTAAACTTCTCAAATTCTTTTGTTGGCTTTGTACATTTGTTTTTCACAATACCTTGGCTTGGTTGTGTTTTTTACTTTTTTACCGGTAAATAAGCTCATCAAAGACACAGGTACTTGTGGACAGGACCCTATCGGCCTATGTTGCCTCTGATTTCCCCCTTTTTGTATGTATATCAGAAAGCTGGTAATCGGTATGGATAGAAACTACTGTTTAATTGTATTTATTCTACATTTGTCATACAGTGATACATAGAAAGTTGCAAAATGTTGTTTATATGAAGAAAAAAAATCGATGTTAAACATACGTGTAGTTAAAAAAAAGCGGGGGGGGCAATCAGAGGCAACATAGGGTCCTGTCCACAAGTACCTGTGATCAAAGACCATCTGCACGGATAAAGGCATATAATTATTGTAATAATTAATGAAACGTATATAATTTAATTAAATGCAATCATCATTAATTAAATTTATAATTTTAATAAATCGATTAGTAAAGATAAAACAAAAACAAAATATTCGAACAAAGACGAATTGTGGGATGACATTTATAAACATTTGAATCACAATTTTTTTTTTTATAATGATTTATTTTGGAAAAAAGTGGGGTCATTTTGGTGAAAACTAAGTGGGGACGTCTTGGTAAAAAGTGGGGGTGTTTTGATAGGGGGCGTTTTGACCTGTTACCAGGATGATTTAGTCTAAATAAAGTTTGAATATTGAAAACACCAAATCTCATTGAGATTTGACTGGAAGCTATCTTCTACTCTGTATGACCTGTAGACTGGAGATACATAGAGAAATGATTGGTATTTTATATATATTCGCCACCAGGTTAATATTATGATTTATCGAACTGTTTACATGCAGACAGGTGTGAACATTAGAATGTTCTTACCTAGTTGCAATTAAAAAAAGTTAGACTTCGCACTACAGTAGCTTATAACTTTATTGCATTGTTGCAATTTGATTTGAAGTCAGAGAAATAATAATTACAGCCTTTAATTTAATTACTTTAGTTTTCGACTGTCAATATATATGATTGTGCAATATTTTAATTTCCTAGCTAGGGTATAGTTGGACCTCTGAGCAAATTGGTAGTGACATATTTCTTCTGTTAAAGATTCTAAAAATATGATTTATTACAATTTGTATGGTATTAGATCAAAGCACAATAATGTTTCAAATCACATATAAAAAATTACAGGTATGGAAGATGCCAATAGTCAAAGCAGACAGAAATAAATATTTGACATTGAATAGATGTCCTTTAGGCAATTATGAAAGAAAAACAGAACAAATTCAGATCAGACAGCTTTAAAACTATATACTAACTTTGGGCAGGGTAGCTTCAGAGGGGTTGCATACTAAATCTTCAGGTCAGTGATTTTTTGGCATACTAAATCTTGAGGTGTTTCAGGAATTTAACACTATTAGAGGTTTACTTTATGAAGAGAATAGAGAACTTCTAAATGTGAACGAAGATAGTGGGAATGCTCTTTACCATCAAGCCTCAAATCTCCCTTTTTTCCACTATCGTTAGAGTTGTATGGTCCTGAAATTTTGTTCTTGATTGGTCATACCCCTTTTTTTTTAGGTACCATTAGCTTCAAATTAAATTGAAAGAAAATTTGATTGTTACAATTATTTTTAGAAAAAAATTACTGTGAAACGTATTACATGAAATCTCATTCCCATCCCCAAATGAAACGTTACCTGACATGACATGATACAGAGTGCCTTTACTTATTTGTGAATCACCAGATTAAAAAATAATTAAGATCCAATATAATATTTAATTAAATTGCTTTTGAATAGCCTCTGTGTTATTTATATTTCTCCCATTATTACGGCGTTTTAACCCTGCTGAACCAGTGGTGGAAAAATCTGTAATCCTCTAGAGGATTAAAATGTCTCGTGCCTTTCCCCGCATTAATTTCAAACGCATTTATTTCAAATTTTGAGATAAAGTTTGTGTTAAATAATGGGAGAAACAAATTCTCCTTCAGTTGCCCTTGTGGGTTACAATATTTCTCCGCGGCTTGTGGTTAAAATTTGTAATTTAACTCACTTGAGTGGAGAAATATCGTAATCCACTGGCAACTGAAGGAGAATCTATATGTAAGTTGTTGATTATGTTTTGTTGATTTCAGTGGAAGGTAGAAATGTAGAGGTATTTGAACAGATACAACCGAGGAAGAGTTTTGTTAATGTAAATGATGAAATCAGGAGATATGTAGGTATGTATTGATTTTATATGTTGACATATTTACCATATTTTAATGTTAGGGTTATATATGCTTCACACCACTTTCAACAATATTTCATGCTATTGTGGCATTCAGTTTTATTGGAGGAGGAAACCAAGAAAATCAACAACCTACCACAAATCACTGACAAACTTGATAACTTATTAAGTTGTAGAGTACCCCACACCACTTGCAGAAATCCAAATGACTTTCTAAGTGGTCATAGATGCTGATTGCAGAGGTAGATGACGTAAATGAAGTGACCTTATGATCAGTCATAACAACCCATAGGCCATACCTTGATGTTAAAAAGTATATAATTTGACACATACAATTGAATTTAACTATGGTAATTTTAAACATGTCTTTCAATACAAATACAAATGCTTCTTTAGTGTAATGGCTATAGTGCTGGCCTCAAATACGGTGGGAATCTTTCTCTAGTCTGGTCAATACAAAGACAATAAAATTGGTATTTGCTGCATCTCTGCGAAGCATACAGCATTAAGGAGTGGGAACAACAATTAGGGTTCAGAATCAGGATAATATATCCGAATGGAGTGACATGTCTGTCTGTGAACTGTTGTTTACAAAACAGATATTGTCACCATCTCATAAAAAGCAACTTTTTCTTGCCACGATATAGCTGAAAATTTGTTAACTTGTTACATAAAGTACATAAATGTAGCTATCACTAAAAAAGATAATCACGGAACATGCATTTCTTGTCTTTCATCCCTCCATGCTAGACTCAACAAGGACAAGACTCGTTTTTCACTTGTACAATATGGCTGGAGCATCCCATAGTCTTGAGTTGCTCCATTGACTAATGCAAGACTGCCTGTCTCCTCTGTCAACTACTAATTTATGAAACCTGTAAATAGTCATGTCATGTGCAACCTCTGATGTAATGTTCAATAGAGTTCACCTCACCATTGAAGGGATTTGAAATGACGACTGAAGTGGTGATAGATACTGATTACAAAGTTAGATGTGAATCAAACTACCACACAATAACTACAATAACCTACTTCTACATGTTAAAAATAATAATTTGACTCATAGTCGTACCATTGAATCTAACTAATATTAAGTATGTTGTTATAGAACTGTGTTGAAAAAAAAAGTGTTATCAATGTGTTTTTATAGTTGTTTTTTTTTGTTTTTTGTTTCTAGATTGTCCCTTCATTTGAAAAAAAAAATCTTTTGACTATGTGATTATCTTAGCCAGATCACAAAAAAATGTTATATGCATATAGCATGACAGTAGACTGGTTTAAGGGAAGATAAGCATGATTAGGAAAAACAACTTGGTTGTAAACAAGGTTGAAGGTTGTATGGTAAATTTAGTAGTCCTGCTTTGATAAGGAAACTCCCACCAAAATCTACCCATCTTGTTACATCAGATTTCAGATGCACTGAGATGGCAAGATACAACTAAATTGTTCCCCATAAAAGGCCACATTTTCATTGAATAATGGAGGGCCTTATATGAAGGGGACTGTTGTATTATTAATACTGTATTGTGTGTTGTAGACACAGCAAACAATATAATTGACCTATCAGTAAATGGAAAGGCCCAGAATCAGTCCTACAACAGATTAGCAACCTTGGTTGACAAGTTTGGGAGCAGAATAGCAGGTTCACAAAACTTGGAAAATGCTATTGGTAAGTACTAATACAATGTAGTCTGATACTAATCAAGATAACAATATTTGTTAACAATTGTGGTAGGTACGATTCTTGATCACAGAATTTTATAAATGCAAAATAGGATATACTTGTGGTTTATAGAAATTTGATGGCTACAATTGTTGTTTCACTATGATTAATTGGAAAACTGATCAAGATAATTTTGTAGATGAGTTTAATCATGAATGAAAAAGAATTTGTGGAAAACATATATTTTTGGGGTTTTTGTTTAAAAAATATAAGATTTTACAAATTATATATCTGTTTATACAATAACTCAAAAGACAGTGGTCAGATTTTCAAGATATTTTGTATAAATTATGACTGGAGTAATACTTTAGGTAACAGTATGGGTTTTTCCATTTATTTTGTATCGAAGACACAAAAATATAATTAGCAAAATATGTTTTGTAGATTATTTGGTGGAACAACTTAAAAATGATGGCTTAGATAATGTTCATACTGAGACAGCAATGGTAAGTAACATCACAATTTCTTACCAATAGTATATATCACAAATGTAACCAGACTTTTGATTGGACAATTATTCTGGAATGTCAGCTAATATTCGTGGCAATTTCAAGAGTTTTGTAGCTCACAGTTAAACAGTCATAAATAGACATGTTCCAATGTCTCAGGAATAGATAATTACAAACTTGAACATTGAAATCAACAAGAGTTGAAGTAACTTCTTGGCAAACTTTCTTTGTGTGTTCATATGGGAGCTATGGAACATTAAACATTTCAAATGATTTTTATTGTCGATTAGAAAAATAAATGTGATATTTATGTTTAATTGTTAATATTTAATAAGTGGCAATTTAATTATTAATTCGGAAGCAGACTTTGTGTATTGTAAAAAAAAACTTCCATTATTACAATAAAAACATAGATATCAAATTTTGTGCGCACGACACGTTTCTGGAATAACCTGTCATCATGTACGCGCAAAATCGAAAGATTAGAAAGCCAAATAATTCAAAGTTTTGGGATCAAGAAAACCAAAGCACCTAAACACGATAGCCAAAGTCGGCTAAGATCACCTATGTCTGAGGGAGGAGAACCTTAGTTTGATCACCTATGTCTGAGGGAGGAGAACCTTAGTTTGATCACCTATGCCTGAGGGAGGAGAACCTTAGTTTGATTAATAATTACATTATTTAGGAACTGTAAATTTTAGTAATAAATCTGTCTAATAAACCATGTCAGTGCCGAAACACTGACTACTGGGCAGATGATACCCTCGGGGACTAATAGCCAAAGCACTGACTACTGGGTGGATAATACCATCAGGGACTAATAGCCAAAGCACTGACTACTGGGTGGATGATACCATCAGGGACTAACAGCCAAAGCACTGACTACTGGGTGGATGATACCATCAGGGACTAATAGCCAAAGCACTGACTACTGGGCAGATGATACCATCAGGGACTAATAGCCAAAGCACTGACTACTGGGTGGATGATACCATCAGGGACTAATAGCCAAAGCACTGACTACTGGGTGGATGATACCATCGGGGACTAATAGTCCACCAGCAGAGGTAGTAATAAAAATGTAGATACCTTAAAATCGAAAGATTTGAAAACCAAATAATAAAGGGCCTAAACAGGATAGCCAAAATCGGCTATGGTCACCTATGACTGAGGGAGGAGAAACCTTAGTTTTATTAATAATTACATATAAATAGGATTGCAAATAATTATCCCATTGCATGATGCTTTACATATTTGCCAATATGATATAGGTTCCTCGTTGGGTAAGAGGTCAGTAGTATGTTTGATCTGTGTTTGTCAATATAAAATAGGTTTCACACTGGGTTAAAGGTCAGGAGTATGTTTGATTTGTATTTGTGAATCCGATATAGGTAGGTTCCACACTAGGTCAGATGCCAGTTGTATGTTGGATATATGTATTTGTCAGGTTCACACAGACTCAGAGGTCAGTAGTATATTTGATATATGTATTTGTCAGGTTCACACAGACTCAGAGGTCAGTAGTATATTTGATATATGTATTTGTCAGGTTCACACAGGCTCAGAGGTCAGTAGTATGTTTGATATGCATTTGCCAATATGATATAGGTTCCACACAGGGTCAGAGGTCAGTAGTATGTTTGATATATGTATTTGACAATGACATAAACTCCATATTGGGTCAGATGTCATTAGCATGTTTGATATATGTATTTACCAATATGATATAGGTTCCACATTGGGTCAGAGGTCAGGAGTCTGCTACAATGCTGCAGCCAAGGATTCATCCAATGGCCATGCTAGGTTTGGGATCAAGTATATCTACACCAGAAGATGGTATTACAGCTGAGGTGTTGGTCGTACGATCTTTTGATGAACTACACAAGAAAGCTTCCCAGGTAATAGTTTGTGAATTTTGCATGATCATATATACAACTGTAATTGACACATGGTGGTGTAATTAATGAAGGTTGATACAACTATAGGATCAAATGTCACACTGAGATGATGATATTACTACAGGTCAAATGTCACACTGAGATGATGATATAACTACAGGGTCAAATGTCACATTGAGATCATGATATAACTACAGGGTCAAATGTCATACTGAGATGATGATATAACTACAGGTCAAATATCACA
>MJUT01004946.1:329639-349640 GCA_002080005.1 Gigantidas platifrons
ATATTTTACCCTGACTGACGTCTTGACTACCATAATAACCTGTACACACTTATGGATCAGACTTAAGTGTTATCATTCTCTATAGTTAAAATCCACTATTATTTTTTTTCCAGAAAGATATAAAGAATTATGACATGGTGTTAGAATCTGATGAAGGAACATTTAGACCTTTAGGAATTAATTTTCAAGGTATATATGAAAGTATAGAAGAGGTTTTACAACTGCCTAGTTACTGGTGTTTGATGAAGGGACATTAATACCAAAAAAATTATTTTTAAGATGTGACAAATTTGTTCTATGGGAATTACAAAAGTCATTTATTCTGAAACAAATTCTGAAAATTTTGTTTTGAAGTATATTTTCCAAGGTGTCCAAATATTTTGTTATTATTATTATTATATTTGTTTAACACCATTTTTGTCAATATTTCAGCCATATCGCAGCATCAAATTTTAATTTAACATTTTAAGAATTGTCACATTATGAATTGAAGAAAAAAAGAATAGTAACATGTTTGTAAACAGTCGACCTTTTACAATTGTGTGACATGCTATCTGTAAACTTTGTATCTCATCATATGGTATTTTGTCTTTATTTGATTTTCATAGTTAAGTTTTGTGTTTAGGTGTATTTCATAGACATGTGCACAGAGCACAAAATGACAGGTCATCAGTAGATGTCAATGTACTTGTAATATAATGCATTGAATTTCAATTTAATTCATCCCATTCCTGGTACCTACATTTCAAAATTAGATAAAATTTTAGGGTTATGGTGTTTAAAGACATTTTCAACAATATTTCAGTTATATCGTGACAGTCAGTTTTATTGGTGAAAGAAACCGGAGTACCTGGAGAAAACCACTGATCTGTCTCAAGTCAATGACAAACTTTATCACATAATGTTGTTTCGAGTACACATCGCCATGAACGGGATTCAAACACAACTTTGGCGGTGATAGGCACTGATTGCAGAGGTACATGTAGTTGTATATCAAACCACCATATGATCATGACTATGATGACACATGTCAAATTTTGCATTTAGGTTAATATAAATTGTTAAACAATGTAATTATCATTGATTTATGAAAGGTTGGTGGTTTTCTTTAGGTAAACCAGCTTCCTCCGCCTATGAAACTTAATTTTTGTACCTTGTTTAAGGAAGCATTGTCCTTTATTGCAGGAAATGATGGAGCAATGAGTATAATGTCATCAGTTGTAAATTTATTAAAACCAATTAATGCTACAATTCTGAAGAAAGGAGGAGGTGGTGAAGATATTTCATTGTGGATGGCTGCAGGAGTTCCTGGTGGCAGTCTGAAAAATGCTAATGAAAATTACTTTTACTTCCACCATACTAATGGTAATTAACTCCCTTTATGGAATGTTGCTATTGTTTCTGGATGTTGTCTCTGAAAACTGTTACTTCCTTTAAATCAATTGTATTTACCTCTCTTTATGTAATGTTACTATAGCTTCTGGCTCTTGTCCATGACAACTTTTTCTTCCATCATAATTATGGTTATTATCTAACCTGAATGGAAACTATAGTTCCTGGTTGTTGTCTCTGAAAACTAACTTCCAAAAAACCAAGGATAATTACCCCCTTTATGGAATGTTACTACAGTTACTGGCTGTTGTTCTGGAACAAACCAATGATTATTATCTCCCTTTATGGAATGTTACTACAAGAAAACACACATATTTTAACGAAAGTTGTAATAGTAGTTGCCTAATATTTTCCACAATCAAAACAAATTTGATGATTAATGAAAACTTCAATGTAAAGATAAAATCTTAAAACAAATTGACTTCTGATGTTTTTAGCAATAAAAGATCAAAAGTGCTGGAAAAAGGGAGTTAGTAAAAAGTTGTGAAATTTGCCTAGGCTGGGAATGTAAATGAGTCCCAACTTTGTTGAAATGCATCTTGACTGAAATCACTGTCAGTGATGAAAATTGATTGATTTGATTGATTTTTGGTGTTTTAATGCCACTTTCAGCAATATTTCAGCTATATCATGGCGACCAGTTTTAATGGTGGAAGAAGCCGGAGTACCCTGAGACAACCACCGACCCTGGGCAAGTAACTGGTTGAAAATTGACATCTGCTAACTAACCATACAGGCAAATGCATTGATGCATGGATGACAGCAAACATAAACATGTAAAATGCAAAGGTGACGAAGATTTTATGCATGACGAAGATAGATGCATTGAGGATTCTATAGTTCCTTACTGTTGTCTCAGAAAACTTTTACAAATGTACTTCCACTGTACAAATGCTAATTATCTCCCTTTAAGAATGTTTTTTTTTACTTTAGTTTCTGGATATTGTCTCCATTTCTAGAATGTGACATTATTTTATTAGATATGTTGTAAGTTTCTCAATTTTTATTTGCCAGCTTTTTGAAAGGTAGGGATGTATTTATCATATGCATATCTGTCCCCTACAAACAAGTAGATTTGTTCTCTACCTATGCTTTGTCATCCTTTCAGAAGTCAGCTAAAAACATTAGCGAATGAAAACTAATTACTATGTTGTGCATCTGAATGTTTGAATCTTGTGCAACTTAAATTGATCAATGATGTATCCTTCATTTGAGTCAATTTGCATAGAGGGCCTTTATTCGTTTTCTATGGATATAGTTAACATAGTGTTTTCAACCACTGTTTTTACCGGATGTACCTGGGGTATCTTCGGAATTTTTCTTAATGTCAAGCAGCAAGTAAAACGAAACCAGAAAACATGGGCAGATGAAGCAAGACAACTTTGTCATATTTAATTCACAAACAAACCTCAGATATGGCTAAACGCAAACAGAATTTTGTTATTAAAAATGTAGAGGTAAAATTTATGAAGTGAGGTTAACAATTTGTGGTCATGTTAGAAACAAAGATGGCTACCATGTAATATAAAATCTCCTTAGAGAAAGTAAAGGAGAAATTCATTCATCCAAATCATCAATGGAGAATATTATTAAACATGAACCATTATCAATGCAAAATGGTAGGGTACGAGTATGAAAAATACAGCACACAAAAAATAAAAATAATTAAAAAAAAAACCATTTTATTGTGCATTCATCCTAGAAGGGACATTTTTTTAGGCGATACAAATTGATGTAGGTACAAAATATGCATGAACTCCAATTTGTTGTTGATAATTAATTCAAGACAATATGTCACAGGTTTGGAATGATACTCAAGTTCTTGGGGGTTACATTCTAAAATATTAACTTGCATCATTCTTATAGTAATTATCTGCCTTTAACAAATGAAAAAAAGTTTCTGAATCAGTCTAAAAATAGTTTTAATTCCTTTATGATTGATTGATTTGTGTTTAATGCCAACTTTAGCAATATTTCAGCTAAATCGTGACGAATTCCATTATATAATTACATGTATGTAAATTATTTGATACACAATTTAGGCTGTATGTTATAATATGGATGCAGGAAGATGTTAAGACGAGTAAAACATTTAATTTATTCGTTACTTTCTACTTCACAGGTGACACTATGACAGTTCAGGATCCTGTCAGTATGAACCTTTGTTCAGCTGTTTGGGCTGTGGTTTCCTATACAGTTGCTGATCTTGAAGAAATGTTACCAAGATAAATTAACCTTGAAAATGTAATCCTTTACAGCTTAAATGACATTAAGCTGCCAATATGTCTGATATTAAAAATGATTCTCTAATCTTTGTTTATAGCATAACATTAGGTATTAGTATGCTCCAGTATATATTTTCTATATAGAATTACATACAGATCTGATAAAATTACTATTTTATTGCAATAAAAATCAATTGTAAATCAAGATTTATAGTTCCAATGACTATTGTCTCTAAGAAAATAGCCTCAGTGACTATTGTTCCTTGGGAAAATAGTCTTCAAACAGAACATCCCTTTTCACACTTAATGGTTAAAATCTTCCTGATTTTAAAATATTTATATCTAAAGGCCTGAGGTATACAAATATTTGTGTACCAGACAATGAAATTGTGACTGCTGATTCTCATTCTCTGAGGATTTTGGTAAAGCATTGGATGATCACGATTCTATTAAACTGATTAAAATAGTTGCTCTAAAAACAAGTGTATTGTTGATTTTTTTGTGCAATATTATTTTTGTCTTTTTAATATCCATATTGTTTCAGATTTCCTATGTTACCTTCAGTGCTATAAAGTACTTTTTTACTTGTTATTCAGAATAGCAAGTTTATTTTCCCCCATGACACCAACTATATCCCTCTGTTTCATGTCGGGGAAAAAGTTGATGTCTCTGGGAAAATAAACTTACTATTATTGTACTCATAATAGGTGTATATTATTATCAGACTTTGGATAATGTTGTATTGGTAGAATATTCATATCAAGATCTTGCTCAGTTTCAATGTGGAGGAAAATGAATTTTTATTTACATGTATTTATGTTTGTTTATGGGATAACAGAGTATTATTTTTCTAGATTTTTTTCTCGTCTCCTCAAAACATAATAGGATCTAGTCAAACACAAATATTTATTGTTCTAGCTTTATAACACTTCTAAGACTACCAGGGGCCCGGGTGGTTCAATGAGGTAAGTGCAGTGCTCCCTCGTTAAATCGCCACCTTCTGTGCAGTCGGTAGTTTGGTGGTATAACGAGTTTGGCGATAAACTGAGGGACATTGAAAACTGGAAGTCATGTGATTAAATGAAAAGATAAACTTTCTCAAATTGTTTCAACTCGACTGACATACATTTTGCACTTGTACAAAGACATAAGTATAAATAGATCCCATTTAATTGTCAAATTATCAGCAATTGTTGTGTTAATTTTGGATTTTCCTATGCATAACTTATAATTTCACGTTTCTGTTTGTCGTCTAATAAGTTACGCTTTCTCTCGACATTTTTATGACAACTAATTAAATTACAATTTTTACTCAGGATTGAAAGTAATCACTAGAAAAGTAAATTACAAAAAAGGGTGCACTCGACTCGCAGCCACAAGTGATAAAGTTTACCAGTTGTTTGCCCATGGTCGATGGTTCTCTCCGGGTACTTCGTCTTCTTCCACCACTAAAACTGGTCGCCATGATATAGCTGAAATATTACTGAAAGTGGCGTTAAACACCAAAAATCAAATCAAATCTAAGACTACAGCTCTAGGCCATGAAGATTACATAATAGATTCAATGTTTCTTCTATGCTATCGGATTTTCCTCAACATTTTATGTGATTTTTGTTCCATTGCAATTTCAACATCACTGATATGGCTAATAATGCTTTCTGATTGGCTTGAAAGTTCAAATCTCTCCTTGTCAGAAATCACATATATTATGAAATTGGTACTTGGTATAAATATTCCTATATGATGCTCTACATTTGTTTTTGGTTTAATTTGTCAATAGTAAATCCAAGATGACCACCACAACAGGACAAAGTTAAACAAAACAAAGGACCATATTTTCTCAGAAGCTACAAACTTGATTTAACCCAAACTACATTACCTATCATTGGATGGTTCCTTACAAATTTTACCTTTTTGTGTTAATTTGAAATTCCAAGATGGCCTGGAGTGTTTCTTGGATTGTTCTCTACAGTTATGTTTTTCGTCAATTCTTAATTCAAGATGGCACATGGACATAATTTAACATGGAATCCTATGGGAATGAATATAATGCTTTTTCTCAGAAACTAAACATTTTATTTTACACAAATTGTACATAAATAATAATTGGATTAACATACTCAGAAACCACTGAACGATTTGCAAGCAAGCTGGACTAGAATGTTACTTTGCAGGGGCGGATTCAAGGGGGGGCGCACCCGGCGCGCGCCCCCCTAAAATTGGAAAAAATACGTTTTTTTTGCGTAAAATCGTGATTTTTCACACGAAATACCCCAAAAATTTTCACGCCTCGCTCCGCTCGCCGCCATTTATTTAAGTGTGCCCCCCCTAACTTGAAATCCTGGATCCGTCCCTGCTTTGTATATCTATTGATCTATGAAATCCTGTTTTATACCTTAATTGTAATTTGTTACTTAAGAGGTTGGTATTTATCATACAATATTGATAAGATTCGTGTTAAAAACTTATACCTGGTACCTGTTGTACAATAACTTGTTTAAATGTTATTTTTGTTTATGTGTTTCATTTACAAAGAAATTATATTTTTGCTATCATATTTATTCAAGATCTGCATCGTTTCTATATGTTTTGGAAAATAATATCTTATTTGTTGAATTTGAAATAAAACTGTTTAATATACTGTGTTAATTAACAGAGGAACAACACATTACTTCACCTAAAGTGTATTTATAACCTTGATTAACAGAAGAACAACAACATTTCTCCTAAAATGTGTTTATAACCTTAATTAACAGAAGAACAACAACATTTCACCTAAAATGTATTTATAACTTTGATTAACAGAAGAACAACACCACTTCACTTAAAATATATTTATAACCTTGATTAACAGAAGAACAACAGCACTTCACTTACAATGTATTTATAACCTTAATTAACAGAAGAACAACAGCACTTCACTTAAAATGTATTTATAAATTTAACAGAACAGCACTTCACCTAAAATGTATTTATAACCTTGATTAACAGAAGAGCAGCACTTCACCTAAAATATATATATAACCTTGATTAACAGAAGAACAACACTTCACATAAAATGTATTTATAACCTTAATTAACAGAAGAACAACAGCACTTCACCTAAAATGTATTTATAACCTTAATTAACAGAAGAACAACTGCACTTCAATTTAAAAAAATGTATTTATAACCTTAATTAACAGAAGAACAACAGCACTTCACTTAAAATGTATTTATAAATTTAACAGAAGAACAGCACTTCACCTAAAATGTATTTATAACCTTGATTAACAGAAGAACAGCACTTCACATAAAATGTATTTATAACCTTGATTAACAGAAGAACAGCACTTCACCTAAAATGTATTTACAACTTTGATTAACAGAAGAACAACACTTCACATAAAATGTATTTATAACCTTGATTAACAGAAGAACAGCACTTCACCTAAACTGTATGTATAACCTTGATTAACAAAAGAACAACAACATTTCACCTAAAATGTGTTTATAACCTTAATTAACAGAACAACAACATTTCACCTAAAATGTATTTATAACTTTGATTAACAGAAGAACAACAGCACTTCTCCTACAATGTATTTATAACCTTAGTTAACAGAAGAAGAACAGCACTTCACTTAAAATGTATTTATAACTTTGATTAACAGAAGAACAACAACACTTCACCTAAAATGTATTTATAACCTTGATTAGCAGAAGAACAACAGCACTTCACCTACAATGTATTTATAACCTTAGTTAACAGAAGAACAGCACTTCACTTAAAATGTATTTATAAATTTAACAGAAGAACAGCACTTCACCTAAAATGTATTTATAACCTTGATTAACAGAAGAACAGCACTTCACCTAAAATATATATATAACCTTGATTAACAGAAGAACAACACTTCACATAAAATGTATTTATAACCTTTATTAACAGAAGAACAACAGCACTTCACCTAAAATGTATTTATAACCTTAATTAACAGAAGAACAACTGCACTTCAATTTTTTTAAATGTATTTATAACCTTAATTAACAGAAGAACAACAGCACTTCACATAAAATGTATTTATAACCTTGATTAACAGAAGAACAGCACTTCACATAAAATGTATTTATAATCTTGATTAACAGAAGAACAGCACTTCACCTAAAATGTATTTATAACTTTGATTAACAGAAGAACAGCACTTCAAATAAAATGTATATATAACCTTGATTAACAGAAGAACAACAGCACTTCACATAAAATGTATTTCTAACCTTGATTAACAGAAGAACAGCACTTCACATAAAATGTATTTATAACCTTGATCAACAGAAGAACAACAGCACTTCACCTACAATGTATTTATAACCTTAGTTAACAGAAGAACAACAGCACTTCACCTAAAATGTATTTATAACCTTGATTAACAGAAGAACAACTGCACTTCACCTAAAATATATTTATAACCTTGACCTATAACAGAAGAACATTACTTCACATCAAATGTATTTATAACTTTGATTAACAGAAGAACAGCACTTCACATAAAATGTATTTATAACTTTGATTAACAAAAGAACAACAACACTTCACTTAAAATGTATTTATAACCTTGATTAACAGAAAAACAACAGCACTTCACCTAAAATGTATTTATAACCTTAATTAACAGACAAACAACAGCACTTCACCTACAACATATTAATAACATTGATTAACAGAAGAACAACAGCACTTCACCTAAAATGTATTTAGAACTTTGATTAACAGAAGAACAGCACCTCACCTAAAATGCATTTATAACCTTAATTAACAGAAGAACAGCACTTCACCTAAAATGTATATATAACCTTGATTAACAGAAGAACAACAACACTTCACTTAAAATGTATTTATAACCTTATTTAACAGAAGAACAACAGCACTCACCTACAATGTATTTATAACCTTGATTAACAGCACTTTACATACAATGTATTTATAAGCTTGATTTACAGAAGAACAACATCACTTCACCTACAATGTATTTATAACCTTGATTAACAGAAGAACAACAGCACTTTACCTACAATGTATTTATAACCTTAATTAACAGAACAACAGCACTCTACCTACAATGTATTTATAACCTTGATTAACAGAACAACAGCACTTTACCTACAATGTATGTATAACCTTGATTAACAGAAGAACAACAGCACTTCACCTAAAATGTATTTATAACCTTAATTAACAGAAGAACAACAGCACTTTACCTACAATGTATGTATAACCTCGATTAACAGAAGAACAACAGCACTTTACCTACAATGTATTTATAACCTTGATTAACAGAACAACAGCACTTTACCTACAATGTACAATGTATTTATAACCTTGATTAACAGAACAATTCATTACCAACAGCAGCTCACCTAATTGTATTTGATTATAAAAAGAGTTTGAAGATACCAAGGGGTAGTCAGAATTTGTAAATCCAAGGACAGACAAGACAGGAAAAAGGACAAACAATGATCTACAAACCACTACGCCGAAAACTAAAGATTGAGCTACACGAACCCTCCTAAAAACCAGGGATGAACTCAGGTGCTCCAGAAGGGTAATCAGTTCCTGCTCCACTAGTGGTACCTATTGTGTTGCTCTAGTTATAAACCCTGTGACAAGTCATGAGTGAGGGAAGTGCTTACAACAAGTGGAACATAATCGTGCTCATTTGTGACACAGATATTCTGTAATGTGTACTCAATTCATGGTGGCGACAGTAAAACTTTTGAAGTTATGACTTCAAATTAACCAATAGGAACCTTTGGCTAAGTAGCGTTAGCAGCAACCCTCTCTCTATCAAAGAAATCCTGATAGCAAACCACAAGCTCTGGAATATTGGATCAACTGAGAGATATATACTCCATATGCAGATGGTGCTGGAATGTTGTTACTTATAAATGGAGAGTTCACAATGGGAAAATTGAAATCATCTCTTTTGTCGTAAAGTTTCATTCTTAAATGGCACTCACAGTGAATTTCGGTGTGTAAGTCAAGTTATGAAGCAGACCTAGATGTATCTGTGGTATCCTTTATTTCAAGCTCAATGGGATAGATGCAATCAACTAAATCACCAAACTTATAATTATCTAGTTAAAGGACATCATCTATATAGCAGAACGTGAAAGGATCAGGCTAGCTTATTTTTGTTTTTCTTGATAAGCTCCTGTATGAAGTCTGCCCCATACAAATAAAGGAACAAGTCAGCGGGATTCGAACTCGCCTTATTACTCGAACAATTTTACATGATGTAGAAGAATTGTCTATAGTATGTTCCACGAGTGAACATTAACAAAATTTGTGCTTCGTGTCAGTTGGGAAATATTGCAGGATAAACTAACATATGAACTTTAAATGTACAAAAGTCTTTTTATCAAAGCTTTAGATGATTGGTCATTGGATAGACCTTTAAAATGTAATGTCTTTGTATTTATTGGAAGTCCTAGATAGTTGCCATTCTATGACATGTCTAGTTTAATATATGACCAAATGGACAATATGTTTGAATAAATCATTTACACTCGACATCAATTGAAAGATCTTCAGACTCTGGATACTTTAATGAACCAAAATTGTACATATTCATCATTGTATGTCCATCTCCTCCTGAAGGGAACCCAGTAATATCATTGTATGTCCATCTCCTCCTGAAGGGAACCCATTAATATCATTGTATGTCCATCTCCTCCTGAAGGGAACCCAGTAATATCATTGTATGTCCATCTCCTCCTGAAGGGAACCCAGTACATGTAATATCATTGTATGTCCATCTCCTCCTGAAGGGAACCCAGTAATATCATTGTATGTCCATCTCCTCCTAAAGGGAACCCAGTACATGTAATATCATTGTATGTCCATCTCCTCCTGAAGGGAACCCAGTAATATCATTGTATGTCCATCTCCTCCTGAAGGGAACCCATTAATATCACTGTATGTCCATCTCCTCCTGAAGGGAACCCAGTAATATCATTGTATGTCCATCTCCTCCTGAAGGGAACCCAGTAATATCATTGTATGTCCATCTCCTCCTGAAGGGAACCCAGTAATATCATTGTATGTCCATCTCCTCCTGAAGGGAACCCAGTAATATCGAAGTAGTAACCATATTAATAGAATAAATACACATTCTAACATGACCTCACTCTTTCCCTTTGTTAAAAAAACCAGAATTATTTCTTTGCATTATCTCATTAGCACATGCGCCGATGAATGTGACTGACGTTTCCATTGGCAGCATAAGTTGTGACCCGAATAATGCCGATAGAGGGTGCAGTATTATTCCAGCTACATAAATTGTGTGCGACATTTTCCGCAAGCGTATGTATAAATTACCGTCTTCCAATCAAAGTATACTACTGTATTTGTACTCTTAGACATATCAGAATCGAAATAAATCATGGAAGCCAGAATGTGTTTTGAGTTTTAACATGGATTGGTGGATATTAGTAAATTTTATCCCTCGCTTCTGGCTCGGGATAAAATACTAATATCCACCAATCCATGTTAAAACTCCCAACACATTCTGGCTTCCATGATTTATTTCTTAAATAGACCATTAGAACGAGTAGGCTCATCTTTAGAGAACGTTTTCTGCACGTAGAAGACATCTTTTAGCAGCTCATAAACAGCACCAGTTTGTTATAGTGGTCATTGTTGGCTACAGTTACAAGGCAAATTTTGTCTACCATATCCATTATCTACTCTTTTGCTTGTGGTAATCAAAAAGTCCATAAATTCAGTTGCGTTTCTATGACTACTTTTTTTTTACATGGTTATATAGTATATCACTATTATCTCTCCATTTGAAAGAATGTTCTATACACAAATGATAATATCTCGTTCATGGTGAGGTGTACTCGATACAAAATTATGTGATATAGTTTGTTAGTGACTTGCGTCAGGTCAGTGGTTTTCTCCGTTTTCCTTCACCAATAAAACTAACTGCTGCGATATAGCTTAAATATTGTTGAAAGTGGAGTTAAACACCATAACCCTAACCCAATGATCATCATTTTCACACAGATCTCCAAGTGTTTTCTAATTAAAAATATATGTCAATTGTTTCTTTTGTAATTTTTTTGTCTGGCGATTCACAATTTGACAAGCCCAAGTATTGTTTGCATGGCACAAAACTGATTTTAAACCACAATCATTCATCCACCCTATCAGAAAGGTTTGAGGGTTAAAAAAGGTAATAAAATAACATTTGAGGAATTTGTGATAGACCAATACACATTTATTGGTTTGGGTAGTCTGGTCAAAAGGACAATGTTGGTTGTCGTCGTCACATTTAATCCATCGTCTTACATCAACATCTTCTCTGAAAACAAACTTTGAAGGCATGCTTCTTTGGTGTAATTCATTTAATACTATATATGACTATTATATATTCAATATTTGAGATTTAATCCGGTCTCCCACAAAGACCATTAATTTCTTTGAATGTTCATGACTAATTGACATTAAATCTGTTAGAAGTATCAGTTATGGTTTTTGTTTGTCTAAAGAGTAATGGTCTTTAACCAACAGATTCTACCTTCCTATAGTTAGTAGTCAGTTAACAATGAGCATTCACTGACCCTGTGATAGTGATAGTATGTGGCCTTTTTGAGTGGAAGCGAATCTGTGCAGGTTTTTTTTATTGCTTATTTACATTATGTATTGCCGTTGGAGATCCACTTACCAAGAGGGAGGTTGGGATCTCATTAATTGGTTTAACATTGCCACATATTTGTGCCTGTCCCAAGCCATGACCTGGATTTCCAACGTCATATGTTGTTGTCTTTTTAATTGTTCAGTAAGTTCACTTAAGATGAAAGGTGGTTGTTTGTTTTGTTGATATTGGTGGAATTGATGACCATCACTGTTTAAACTTTATTTTAATAATCATAAACCATGATGGACTTGTACACTCTTTAAACACACAATAAAATCTGTATTTGATTTGTTTATACAAAAATGTACTACATAAAAATGTCCTCATCAGACAAATTACTTCACAGATAAAACAAGTAGCAATCAACTGTATTATAGTCCATTTGACTTCTATAAATCTTCAGAAAAAAATTCTTAAAAACTCAGTTTTCAAATCAACAATTTGTTTTCTAGATGTTTATTAATATATGATATATACGAACTCTGACAATTAATTTCAAAATTTTTGGTCCATTAATAAAAAAGTTACCCATTAGGTCTCTATGTTAATTATATTTTCTAAAGTGTAAAAATATGGATGGAGTGAGTACAAATAGTGTAATAGCCCAGCCATGAAAACAATATAATAGACATGTGCTTTCAACGAATATTTCATTGTACCATTTGACATATTACACTTAATTATCAAAAGGCTACTTATTAACTGCCCATAGATGATAGTCAATTGTTATTATGTACTTTCATATTTAATTGTCCTATGTCACATGGTACAGTCTGTTATTTGTACTCACTCCCTCTAGATTTTTACACTTTAGTCAATATAATTAACATGGAGACCTAATGGGTAACTTTTTTAATAATGGACCAAAAATTTTGAAATTAATTGTCAGAGTTCCTATATATCATATATTAACAAACATCTAGAAAAAAAATTGTTGATTTGAAAACTGGATTTTTAAGAATTTTTTTTTGAAGATTTATAGAAGTCAAACGAACTATACCAGTAATCATTTTTTAAATGCTCTCTGCATTCCAACAGTGTGATCAAACAAAAGTGGATGAGGAAATGATCCATTACTGTCAATGGCAAAGAAACCACGCATCCCTTTCACTTTCAACATTAATTGTTTGTTCTCATCATTTCTTTCTTTATCACAAGACATATTACTTAGAGGTACTGTGATTTTGTTTTCCATTGCGAATGGACCATATGTTGAAATTGTGGCTTTCTGTCCTCCCTTTAATAATAAGATGGATCTGATGTTCCGTAGTGAAAAAAAATAAGATCCTCCTGACACTATACATCCTGTAAATATACAAACACATGTGTTAATATAATGAAATATGTATACCATCTCTAGACACATGTGTTAATATAATGAAATATGTATACCATCTCTTGAAACAACTAATCATTGTATATTTCTTTATTTAAAACTAGCATAACCTTCAAGTATCCAAATTGTCCACTTGTTTTACCTATATTCAACACTTAAGACATATATCATAATTTTTAACTTTTTGTTGACAAAAATGGATTTCAGTGTATATTACATGAAATTGAAGTAAGTCATGTACATGTACATGTTAATACACAATTCATAGTTTCATACTAAGTACTAATTAATACATTTTACCTCTACTATGTCAGTATTCTGCCAAAAGTATTGCAACATGTAAAAAAATCCCTAGATATAATCAACCAAAACCATATTTTTTTCAAAAAATTATTGTGAAGTCATTTCTGTATAGATTTTAACAAATTTTACACCAAAACATTCAGAATTGTTTATATTTTGATTGTTTATTTGCTTATTATGTTCATATGAGTGGTTTTTATTTGTACATAATATAAACAGGATTGTTCATTTTTAAGATTTATTTTTAGTTGAAATACATACATTGTAGGAAAATATATAGGAAAATCAAAAGTCAATTTTTATTTGTTATGTTTAAATTATGTACAAATGAAAACCACTCATATAAACATAATGAGCAAATAAACAATCAAAATATAAACAATTCTATTGGTGTAAAATTTGTCAAAATCTATCCAGAAATTACTTCACAATAATTTTTTGAAAAAAATATGGTTTTGGTTGATTATATAGGGATTTTTTTTTACAAGTTGCAATACTTTTGGCACCATACTGTATATCGACAGTTGATATTTAGTGCATTTAATCAGTTATGATTGTCTGGACTTTAATATGTATAGACATAATAATTTGGTCAGTTGTATGTAATTGTTGTTTTGAAAAAAAAATTTTGCTCAACAGAACATTTCCAAAACCTCTTCGCCTATTTTTTTTTTTTTTTTTTTATTAATAAACACAATTTAACTATGAAGTTGTTTTTCTTTGATACTTCATCATATTTCTTTCTTTCCAAATTAATTTTGCTTTGAAGCTGTCAGAACCATATTAACAAATAAATAAATGTTTGTTTGAATATACGAGTCTAAAAATTATGATTTCTTCTGTTTTTGGCAAGAAAGTCAAAAATTTATTGTGACAGAACACTCTCTATAATGGCAGAGTTTTTAACATATCTTTGATTTAAATATCATTAATAAAATTGATTATTTACCACAAACTATGCAAATAGTTAAAAGTGCATTTCTGTATTTATTTCTCCATAATGGATTGTTTTTCCACCACGGATCTTCCGATGGATTTTCTGATGGAGGGTCCGACACATATTTCAAGACAAAAATTGCTGCACCCCCAAATAATATACCAGATGCAAATCCAAACACAGTTAAAAACTGAAACTTCAATGTTTTATCAAATTTGTAAATGAATACATCTCGAGCAACGTTTGTGTCGACAGTTTCAAATGGACGTTTTTTGTATTCACGATAAGTATTTTTCGATGGTTGTTTCAAACCGTTTTGGAGAAGTTTACATTTTGAACGATAAAATTTTAGTAAACCGATAGCTTTCCTTGAGTTTCTTAATATTTCCATATTTATGACCGGGGTCTCATTCAGATAAGGAAAAGAAACGTTTATCTGTATGGATGCAGGTTATACGTTTCGTAACCGGCTCGTTTCGCACTGAACTACTCGTACCAGGTCGTTTCGTACAATATTTAGGCCTAATAGAAACTTATTGAATGTGATTTATATAGACAAAGAAATTAAATTAAATGAAGTAGATGAGATAAATATGTTATACCCAACAAGTAAACCGTAAACGATAGCGGGTTACGAATCGTCTAGCATTCGAACAATTGTAAAAAAAAAACCAACAACCCATAAATGTCAATGTTTCTCAAAATTTAGCTTTTGCTACTTCACATTTTGTAATAGAGTTGCTTCCCTTTGATTATTTGAGTAACCAAAAGCAGTAAAAGTCAACAAAAATGCATTTCAAGAGGAATAACTCTTCACACAGTTGTCGGACATTTTCAACTGTGGGGACTTTTTTGTAGATCTTGACATGCTGAACATTTTTGCAGTTTAAACTTTCCCTCTATCTCTAATACTTTTTGAGATATAAGATGAAAGTATTAAGATTTAGAACATTTGATGGAAAAAAGGGCAATAACTCAAAAATGGGTAACGGAATTTACTTAAAAAGTGCAGGGTAGGTAGATCTTGACATGCTGCACATTTTGCAATTTAAACTTAACCTTTATCTCTTATAGTTATCGAAATATAAGACGAAAAATATTAAAATATGGAAAATGTGATGAAAAAAGGGCAATAACTCCAAGATGGGTAATCAGATTTTCTTTAAAATTGCAGGGTAGTTAGATCTTGCTGTACTGATCATTTTTATCCTGTCAGATTTCTGATATTATTAACGGTTTTTGAGTTATTACCCAAAAACCTACAATTTTACCATATGTTCTATTTTTAGTAACAGCGGCCATGTGGATTGGTGCACTGCGTCACAGGACACAATTTTGAAACTAGACACCCTAGTGATGATTCAGACCAAGTTTGGCAAGTAGTTTCAGAGGAGAAGATCTTTGAAAAAGTTTGTACGACGGACGACGATGACGACGACGGACGCCAAGTGATTTAGCTCACATGAGCTAAAAAGGAAACTGGAATTAAATTATACTAGTGTATTCAATTTAATGTCGAGATATGCACAAGATTTTTTTCCATACATGTACATGCACTCAAGGATTTCAAATCGATCAGTCACATATGCATGTGTCCGGTGTCGGTGATCATCTTCAGATCCGACATCTTTTCGTTTCATTTCCGTGTTTTATTCCTCTTTTATACAAATTATTATATTCATGACGTCACCTCTCATATTGATTCAGACGAAACCCAGATTGATTATACTGATTTAAGGGTTTTATTGACATTAATAATCTATTTTTCGTTTAAAAAAATTGGATTTGAACAGGTAAATATAAGTCAACATTCACACACACAAATCTTCTTTACGATCAAGTGCATATTCCCAAAATTTCGAATCAAAGTGTCTGCTGGGGTGGGAAGTGCTATCAAAACATCAATTTTCTTCATCATGGATTATTTCTAATTCTGTGCACATATTCGATCTAATTTCGGTTTTATATGAGCTACTCTTATTATACTATCATGGTCCACGATATACCAGAGAAAAACCTTGTTCCTAACTAGAATGTTCTTAATCTCAGTAAAATAAAGGATGGAAAAGGAGAAAAAAGGGGGAGGTAGTTGGTCATTGTGACATTGAATCGATGATAGAGGACTTTTGAATCTGTATCTGTATCTGTATTGGGTACGTTGTAGATCCCGGAATGGTTTTTATACAACGGTAGAGAGAGACGCCCGGATTTATTGGCGCTGGTCTGCTAAGGCGGTCTTGAATGCCTCAAGGGACTTTGCGCATGCAACTGTGTCTGGTAGATGGTTCCAACGTATGACGGTGTCCACGAAGAAGCTGTTTTGGTATTGAGCTGTCTTACTATTTGGGATGATCAGGCACTTTGTGTTGTTTGTTTGGTTTTTTTCAACAGGGTTGTTGGTTACATAATCCCCAAATGTCTTTGGCTTTGAATAAAATAACAAAAACAGAAGTGATGACTTTTTTAAGAACACGACCTGTATCAACACATTTTGGTCAAAATATAATTATGGTAAAGCTGTTTGAGGCAAAACAAATGAAGATGTTCTTATTGATTGAAAATGTTTTTACGTGTATATCCTCGACAGATGCAATATGAACAATTCCTGGTATTTGTTGCATCAACAAGTAAGAAAGTAATTAAAATTATCTTAACGTTGGCTTACACTGTTTATGTTTAGGGCAAAAGTATAAATGACAACAAAAAATCAAGCTACTAGTTGGTAGAAATCTGAGTGTTAAATGTTATTTCCCACACCAATTACGAACTGCCAATATTTCAATTAAAATATCATAAAGATACACAAAAATATGATTAAGTTTGAAAAATATGATATTTTTATATTCTCAAAGTGATTTGCAAATATGAAACATATTTAATACAAGTTTTAACTACCGTTAAACCTTGATGTAACCACACATTCAGATCTCTGATGCTTCTTCAATCTACATTGTAAAATACATCTTCTTATTTTTATCCATACCGTCAACAAAAAGAAGCATATTTAACAAATTAAAACATAAACATATGAAACTAGGACTGTAATTGGGAAATTATGCAAATAATTTTACATTAAAACTATGACTTCTTATGAATACATGTAACTACATGTACTTACCTTTTCGATTTTTACAGATATTTTCTGATAAAAATCGTCTGCAAAATTTTCATTATGCACACGTGACAAAACTTTTTTTAAAGAAATGCACTGCCTGAAGTGCATGTTTTGATGTATTTGAAAAGTTTTATCTACAGTTTGAATATTTTGGAGTACATTGAGGCTAATAAGGTGTTCTACAAATATGCAGATCCAGTTTAATGTGGTATTAAACTGATTAATGGGATTCCAACCACGCATTCAATAAAATGAGCAGGACTTGTAATAGACAACATTATAACCATCACGATCCACAACATGAGCAGGACTTGTAATAGACAACATTATAATCATCACGATCCACAACAACATGAGCAGGACTTGTAATAGACAACATTATAACTATCACGATCCACAACATGAACAGGACTTGAAATAGACAACATTTAACCATCACGATCCACAACAACATAAGCAGGACTTGTAAGACAACATTATAACCATCACGATCCACAACAACATGAGCAGGACTTGAAATAGACAACATTATAACCATCACAATCCACAACATGAACAGGACTTGTAATAGACAACATTATAAACATGAGGATCCACAACATGAGCAGGACTTGTAATAGACAACATAACCATCATGATCCACAACAACATGAGCAGGACTTATAATAGACAACATTATAACCATCACAATCCACAACATGAACAGGACTTGTAATAGACAACATTATAAACATGAGGATCCACAACATGAGCAGGACTTGTAATAGACAACATTATAACCATCATGATCCACAACAACATGAGCAGGACTTGTAATAGACAACATTATAACCATGACGATCCACAGCAACATGAGCAGGACTTGTAATAGACAACATTATAACCATCACGATCCACAACAACATGAGCAGGACTTGTAATAGACAACATTATAAATTTATAACCATCACGATCCACAACAACATGAACAGGACTTGTAATTGATAACATTATAACCATCATGATCCACAACAACATGAACAGGACTTGTAATAGACAACATTATAACCATCATGATCCACAACAACATGAGCAGGACTTGTAATAGACAACATTATAACCATCACGATCCACAACAACATGAGCAGGACTTGTAATAGACAACATTATAACTATCACGATCCACAATAACATGAGCAGGACTTGTAATAGACAACATTATAACCATCACGGTCCACAACAACATGAGCAGGGCTTGTAATAGACAACATTATAACCATCACGATCCACAACAACATGAGCAGGACTTGTAATAGACAACATTATAACCATCACGATCCACAACAACATGAGCAAGACTTGTAATAGACAACATTATAACTATGACGATCCACAACAACATGAACAATTCTCTTCAAATTCCTAAAGGCTACATATAGAAATAGAAGCCGATTTAAATTTGGTCCTGGATTGTGAAGGGTACAAATAAATAGAATGGCTTGTTAAATCCAGGGTTCATGCTACTGTGAAATTTAGATGAAGTTTCCTTGTGAATTTGCATTCCTGTTGGGTCAAATGTAAATTGAATGTAGCAATTGTATTTTTGTTGTATATACATGTACATTTGTATCATGTTTTACAGTTTACATTAAACATAATTTTGTTGTTCAAAAGACAAAAGGATAAGACACAAGTTAAACAACTTAGACTTAGACAGTCTTCTCCCATGTTTTGTAGCTAAGGTATACAAATTTTGCTGATATATTAGTGTACCTGATGAAGATTTAATGCACACTAAATTCTATAAGGCCTAAATTAAAATTAAGTTTGTTTCCCCTTTCATCGACCGACCCTTAAAAAAGCCGCCGAGTCAAAAAAAATTATTGCCAAAAATTATTATTATTATTTTTTTTTAAAATAAAATCGTAATTTCCGGAAAATCGATGCGCGTCCGTCCGGAATCGGTTACACATTTAGTAGTCAAACTCTTCAATGTGAAGTCAAAATTCTTAGTCTTAGTCTTAAAAAAAAAA
>MJUT01004946.1:352033-370088 GCA_002080005.1 Gigantidas platifrons
TAACGAAACGATACATATATGTTTGATCGTTCTCGGACCCGATTTCATGACAATAATTTGCAAGAAAGGTGCGCAAAATTTTCACTGCGCATTTTCGAAAGTTTTTGATAGGGTGAAATCTGTAGACCTATGGTCCGCAAATATCAGAATAACTGCCCAAGGACCATAAGGGCTACAGTTCCGCAGCTATTCACCAGGTATGTGTTAAAAAGAAGAAGGGAGGACACTTTTTTAGGGGCCAAAAGTGAAAGTAGAGTTTCTGCACCTTTTTCGCTTCAAAAACGGTTTAGTCTTTGTTCTTCCCATAAAATTAATGCAAATATCGATGTTTTTTGCTGCTTGACTGGTTTACAGTGGAATAACACTCTTTTTTAAATTCCAAACGGTGCGGGCAACTGCTTATCATACTCAATTCCGGTTTCTACGGACTTAATAATACATGTATTGGTAGAAATAAAAAATCCAAATATAATTTAAAAAAGTAGGAAAAAAGACAACTTAAATCTCTTGCATTATAATATATTTTTTCCTTGTCTCAATCAATCTGGAAATATAGGAAGACAATATTTTAAGAATTTCTTTTGACAAGATTGAGTAAATAATTTCCCGGAAAAATGCAAGTTTAAATCCTTCGACCAATGAAAACTCACCTTAATATTTAGTCCGTATAAACTGGAATTGAGTATGATAAGAAGTTGTCCACACCGCTTGGAATTTAAGAATGAGTGTTATTCCACTGTAAACCAGTCAATCAACAAAAAACAACAGTATTTGCATTAATTTTATGGGAAGAACAAAGACTAAACCGTTTTTGAAGCGAAAAAAGGTGCCGAAACTCTACTTTCACTTTTGGTCCCCCAAAAAGTGTCCTCCCTTCTTCTCTTTAATACATGTACATACCTGGTGATGTGAAAATATAACTGCAAGCCCCTGTGAGTCTAACATAGTCAATTCCTCTGAAATATTCTAAATATTCTAGATGTACATTGTAGTCACTTTTTATAGTCGACTTTTGCTTGTAGAAGAAAACAAAGTTAATCTGATAAATAAAAGACATCAATGTTACAGTATTCTATTGTTAATATGCAGCCTGCAGAAAAATATATGTTCTGGTAGTTGGTCCATAAAAAAAAAGAAAGAAAAAAAAGCCTACCTACCTACCCTACTCTAAAAGTCAGGGTAGGTGAAAGGGGAAACACACATTTTTTTAATTGCGGCCTAATCAATAATAATTTTATTACATCACTAGGTAATTACCTTTGCTAGTGGACTATTCGACCCGAGAGTATCATTCGTCCATTAGTCGGTGTTTCGGCACTGACATGGTTAATTATATATCGGTAATTATTATTTAAATTTACAGTTCCTATAATATAACCCAGGATCTCCTCCTTGAGGTATAGGTGACCATAGCCGATTTTTGCTATCCTATTTAGGCCCTTTGGTTTTCTTGATCCCAAAGACTGTTGACATTTTTTGGTTTTATAATCTTTTGACTTTGTGGATGCCTGATGAAGGTTATTACAGAAATGTCATGTGCACACTAAATTGAATATCTTATGTTTTATTATTTTCCTTATACAAAATAGAGAGGGGTCATAATGCTTGGTACTGACACTGTAGCAAATTTTTATGTTTTAAACAAATTTAATGCAACCAAACATAAATTAAAAACAGTTAGAACCAACTTTTCGGCACAAAAAATTGCACAAACCTCAATTAAAAGTACTATTAGTATTAATAGTCAATTATTTCTGTTGCACTAACGTAAATTAAAGTTAATAGCCTATTGCCTATCTATTAAAATTAATTGAACAAACTGACGCTATTAAATTCTTAATTGTCCCAGGGTAGATTAAATATGAATGCAAGTGTTTGCATTGTGCCTTCATATCAACAATTACTGTGATAGGCAAAATACAATGGATGATTTGACATACCGAGAACTTTGTTCCCAATATAGATGTGAAATGACATATCTCATCCTACCAACAGCAGCAAAGCGTTAGGTTCAGATTTGCAGATATATATCTTTTCAACTCTGTTTCACATAGAATTTTATTTATTTATTTAGTAAGAACACTATGTCATGAACGCAGTCCATGTTTATCATCATAATGATGTTCTTTAACACATCCACTTTTTATTAGTTCACCTTGCCAAAGGCAATGTGAGCTTTTGCCATCACTTGTCGTCCGTTAACTTTTCACATTTTAATCTTCTCCTCTGAAACCCCTCAGCCAAATGAACTGAAACTTGGTAGGAAGCTTCTATAGAAGGTTTTCTCTAAAGAATGCACATTTTGTCCCGATCCATTAACAAACATGGCCGCCACAGGCAATTCTTGTTTCTGATTGGCCGATTTAAAAAAATCTTCTCCTTTGAAACTGCTGGGCCGAATGAACCGAAACTTGGTAGGAAGCATCTATGGAAGGTCCTCTATATAGATTGTTCATTTTGTCCCGATCGGTTGACAAACATGGCCGCCACAGGCAATTCTTGTTTCTGATTGGTTGATTTCTAAAAAATCTTTTCCTCTGTTAAAAGAAAGATAGCTCTTGCCTAAACTGTTAAAAGAAAGATAACTCTTGCCATTATCTCCCTTAGAAATTAACTAATGCTGATATAGTGTAACATGTTAATTCTATACATTATAAGTAGGTATTCACATTTTAATATTCTTTTTAACAAACCTTGCCAAAGGCAATATGAGCTTTTGCCATCACTTGGTGTCCGTCATCTGTCGTCTGTCATCCGTTTACTTTTCACATTATATCTTCTCCTCTGAAAACCCTCAGCCAAGCGAAGTTTAATGAACTGAAACTTGGTAGGAAGCATCTATGGAAGATCCTCTCTAAAGAGTGCACATTTTGTTATGATCCATTACGAAACATGGCTGCCACAGGCAATTCTTGTTTCTGACTGGCCGATTTTAAAAAATCTTCTCCTCTGAAACTGCTTGGCCAAATGAACCGAAACTTGGTAGGAAGCATCTATGGAATGTCTTCTATGAAGATTGCTCATTTCGTCCCGATCGGTTAACAAACATGGCTACCACCGAAACTTGGTAGGAAGCAATATGGAATGTCCTCTATGAAGATGGCTCATTTCGTCCCAATCGGTTAGCAAACGTGGCCACCACATGCAATTCTTCTTTCTGATTGGTCGATTTCTAATAAATCTTCTCCTTTGAAACTGCTTAGCCATATGAACCGAAACTTGGTAGGAAGCATCTACATGTATGGAAGGTTCTGTATTAAATTTCCTCAAAGCAGAATGAAAGGTGAGTGACACAGGCTCAGTCCACTGAGCCTCTAGTTTAGACTTGCAAACCAGAAACAATATTACCAGTCATAGGCCTACAGTATTTAATGATTTTATAGCTACTACTTCTACAAAGACAATTTGTGATACATTTGTACATGTATTGCACTGTTATGGTTATTATGAGAAAAAAAATGTTCCCTACAATATCACAGTCCATATGAAATCAAGTCCCAAACCTGTCTTATGTGACCTTCCAAAGGAACAGTGAAATATGGTCACATAAGACAGGTGGTCGCTTTATACAGGTTTAATTTATATGAGACACTGTGAAGAGAAATAAAAATGAAGGTCACATAATACAAGTTATTGCTTAATAGAGGTGGTCACTAAAGCAGGTTTGCCTGTATATTTCAATATCAGGCCTCTTCTAGATTAAGCAGATCACAGTATGGTACATTTCAGAAGTTCAGAACCACTGCTTCATGTTGGCTGTAGCTGTAACATTTACATTGTTTTAATTTAAAGCACATATATATTTTTTCCTGTTTTTTAATATAAAGCACAGATATATTTTTTTCACTATTAACCCCCTCTACGAAAATTGCACATGTACAAAATGTACATCTTGTCAATGTCAATGTTCATCTATTTAAAAACATGTAAAAAATGTATACTACATTGTATAATAGAAAAAAATATCGATCCCAAACCTCCCTTCAGAGAAAGCATTTAACTTGTGTCTATAATAATAATAATAATAATAATAATAAATTCTTTATTCATAGAGGGTTACACAGTTAGTTAATAACTAATCTTCCCAGAGGCCGTCATTGACATATTTCAACATACATTGTAAAATACACTATACAAAAGTTACACACAAGAAGCAATACATTGTAATAAGTATACACAAAAAGATTTAGTAAATATTTAATGGTAATTTAAGGTACATCATCAGTTAAAATGAGACTTTTAACTTTTATTTTAAATGCATTATGAGAGGAAGCTTCATTCCATAGCTTTGGTCCAGAGTATGTAAAAGGTTTCTTAAAGAGTTCAGTTTTTGCCTTTGGGATTTGTAATTTTTCACTTACAACATTTCGGAGAGAGTAAGGATTTTTATCAGACAAGTATTGGATTTTATTTTTTGAATATACAGGTGCTTCATTCTTTAGACATTTTGAAACAAGAAGATATTTATGGTATTTGATTCTTTGTTCAATACTCATCCATCCAAGTTGTTTAAACAGAGGTTCAGATGGTGCTATGGGATCTTGGTCTAATATCAATCTTGCTGTTCTTTTTTGCAATTTAAGAATGCGATTTAGTCCCTCATTTGAACAATTTCTATGGTCACAATTTAATAAGAATAGAGTTACAGTTTTGCAGCTACACCACACTCAGCAACCTGACATTATTCATGTACATGTATTCAAATCATCAAAGTATGTCCAAAATAAACTGAAAAAAAAAGAGTAAAATATTGAAACTCCGATATCATTCTAAAGAAAAAAAGTATGCAAATTGATATTAAACTATTGAAATTGTTGAAATTGCTAGAATTTTTAACTTGCAAATAAGTAAGCTGTTTAAAGTTGGCATAAATAAATTCATTGTAGCCTCTTGTTGCATTGAGATTTTACTGGTAGTAATATGCCAGTTGTCATTGAATCTGTTGAAATGGATATACAAGTACAGAATAATGAATTAGATATTTACACAGACTTACTACAGCAATTTCCACTAAAACTGGAGATAAGTGGGAGACTGTTACACGAAAATTCATGTGCACCCTTGTAAAGAATTATGGGATTGATTTTAAATTGACTGAGGGTAAATTGATTATTATCTAATAGACAATGTTATTGATGGTCAAGCAATGCTATAACTCATACTATTAACTTACAACTATTACAATTACACATTTAGTAATTAAATTTTAATTGACTATTAGTTTGTTCAACCCAAGCAAGACAATTGTATTCCTTCAATATATCAGTTCCAATTGGAGTTTTTTAAACTCCTAACACAATACCAATTGAAACATGGGTAAATTAACAGCAGATCCGCTATAGAGTGAATATTGCACATACATTTTTTGTAAGACTCTCACCATTTTGTATTTTATGTTGGGATTCTTGGTTGTTTTTTTGTTAAACTTTTCAATTTATTTTTCGAAAATTATGCAAATTATGAAATAACATGAACATTGTATCAACATATACTGTGTTGAACTTGATTTAAATACACATCTGTTACATCATTGATCCATTAACACAAATCATAGCATTTCTTTATTCATATACTAATGTGTATATATATTGTTACAGTGTAACGATCCAACACCCCATAAGATTGATCGTTGACTGGTTTTTCAGATGTTGTATTATAGGGTTATTGCATGAATATTGTCTCGAGCAGTATATCATATTGCACGAGCTTGCGAGTTTTCAATATGAATATATTGAGAGGGACAATATTCACCAATATCATGCAATAACCCTTTTATTAATATATGATATAAATATTTTATGCCTAAAGCATTTTTTATATAAATATTGTGTATTTTATAATATTTAAGTGATATATTGAACTACTTCAAATACAAATATTCATATTTGAACTAGAGCAATATACATTTTATCAGTATTGGGGGGGGGGGGGAAAGAACATAATTAACTATTTTTCTTCTCTTCAGCCATCTTTGCCAGCAAAATATGACTTGTATATTCCAAAAATCTAGATATATATTGTATTTCATATTCTATTTTACTATTATCATTCCCTGTACTTTTATCGCAAGCCCATATTTGACTACATTTTGTACATGTTCAATGTAAATATTCTTTACGAATGTGTGTTACTTTCTTTATTTACCAATCGACAAATGATGCAATAAATTTAAGACCAATTTCAGAACGCATCAGTACTTTTCCGAAAATTACGATACTTAGCGTGCAAATACAATGATTTATTGCATGATTATTTTCCATTTATTAGGAAAATATTTATTACTAAAAAATAAATATATATTCATATAATATTGTATATATGGACTCTAATATATTCGGTAGTATTTTTTTTGTGTTTTTGTTTTTTGGTAATTGAAGGCCAAACAAAAGATAATTTTATAGACTAATTGTGTGACACTTTTTAAATATAACAATTTTGCAAGAGTTGTAGTTCTTTGAATATTTCTCTATAGGTAATTGTACTATTTTCACTTATTACTCATGCAGTCTGTCAAGCGACTCCTGATTTTCCTTATTTTTCCTGATTTTGAACTGTTCCTGATTTTTTCCTGAATTTGTTAGATAAACTCCTGATAACTCCTGATTTTGAACTTTTTCCCACAAAAAAGAAATAACATATATTTTATGTTGAAATTATTTTAGTGTAAAGCATCTTATCAATAAAAGGAGGTAAGGAAAATGGCCTAATTATACGTAAGACCTTTTAGCCTGCCAATTACATTCTGTCATTCTGATAATGACCTTCATCAGGAATCAAAAACACCATGCTTAAATTTATATATTATGGCCTGAAAGTGCTTACTAATAGAGGGGAGCTCGAGTAAGGTGGTCATTTTTGTATTTTTTTGTATGGTTTTATCACTTTTTATATTAAAAAAATTCCTGATAATCTCCTGATTTTTAACTAAAAACCCTCCTGATTTTCTAATTTTTTGAAGCGAAAAAGTGCTTGTCAGACTGCTCATGACCTACAAATTAAATAAATACACATCTATTTTTTTTTAATGTGTGTGCTCCAGTGTCAATTTACAGTATCTCAATTTCAACTTCTGCATCTGAATTTGGTTTGAATGAAATTCATTTAAAGGTAGTTTTGTAGTTGATATTTTAAAGTCATATACATTTATACAATTAATTACCAGAATATCTTTATCAGGCCATATTTAAAAATATATTTGTTTCCCCTCTCCCTACCCACATTTTCACACTTGGATAGGTACAATGTAGGTAGGTAGGTTTTTTTTCCCTGCCTGGCAGCAGTTATTTGTATAATGAAATGAAACTACATTTACGATTAAAAGAAAAACATCCTGCTCTGACAATGTACAATAGTTTAATAAACTCTAATAAAAACACTAAACAGTAACAACAAATTTAACAAGAATGTTCATCAGAAATGACTAGAGAATAGGTGGTTCATTAATGTTCTTCAGAAGACTAGTAAATTTTCAATCTTTATTTGATTGGCATCCTTTTGGGAATATCTTTTTTACTTGCAATACATAAATTGCACACAGGCAAAACAACTCTGAATCGTTCTAAAAGTTCTTGATCTTTTTGGCAATCTGGTGCAGCACAGTGTGCATATATGTCTGGTCGCCTTATGCCTGAAGCATATTCCATAGGACTTTGGCATGACAACTGAAGGCGAACAAACACTTTCCCTTGGAAGAGATGCCCTAGAATGACAAAGATATGTAAACATGTTTAATAACGAGGAATCAGTGTAACTATTACAAAGGTTTTGATGCTTCATTATTATAATAAACATTGAATGGTACAATAAAATGTTATAAAAACAACCAAAGTTTTTTTTTAACTGAATTAGAGTGCATTTATACAAACCATGAACCATGATCTTAATAGAATAAATAATGGTTTGTTCAGTGTATGGACATATGTTTGTGGCAATATGGAATTGGCAACACCATTGAAACAGTGTTTTGGTTGCTGGTCTTCATTCTGTTGTTTTCAATGATCAGAGTAAACATTCCAGCTTCAAATAAAATGAGAACAGCCCTATTATCGGTGTAATTCTCATAGCAGAACTATAAAATAGAAAATACTAAAAGTATTAATAAAAAGATTTTTTATTGTGTTGTCAAAATTTAAACAAAGAATGCATTACAAAGTATGTCAGTACTAACCATCAGGCCAAAAACAGATATGGGGCAAGTTCACCCCTGGCATTCCACAAAGATAAAAACGTGATTTAAGAAATCTTGGTTTGTATGCAAGTAAAAGAGTGCCAACTTCCACCTCTACTTTTTCCTTCCCATATACTATAATCCCCTGCTTTTACACGCTGGGCATTAAAAACATAATTCTTGCTCTATATCGACAATAAAAATGATTTGAGTCTCACCGATTTTTCAGTGTCGGTCGGGTTTGGGGAAACAAACAATATTTTATTTTTTGCCCTACATGTATTTATCAGAAAATTGTCAATTCCTGTTGATTTAGTTTGATTTTGATTTTTTTTCAGATCATCAATTAAACTACCAAGATGTCAGCAGCTCCAGGTGGGACCTCGTCCAATGATGACATGAATATGAAATCTGAGCTGGAAACTTTACAGATGGAAGCTAATGTAAAGACAGATGAGGTAATAGATTTATTAGTTATTCTCAGAGTCGTCTAAATCTTGCAGTAATTTGGTCAATAATTGTCTGCACTTCTGTTGTCCTATGAAGAAAGTTCTCCTGATCTTAAGTTGAACAATATTATTTTCAACTCATGTTATTTTTATTTAAAGTTGGAAAAGCCACTAGAAAAAAGTTACTCTTCTAGGCTGTTATTTCAGTGACAGAAATGCAATTTATTATCCTGTTGTCTAATGCTCAACAAATTATCATCAATACTTTTTAGTACATTGAACCCTTTATTTTCACGTGGGAAATGTCAACATTTGTGGAATATGAATATGTTTAATTATCACTTTTAGTTATACTGATTTATTGATAATAACCGACTGGTTACAATGTTGACTCAACAGGTCTTTCCTGATTGATATATATGAGACACTCATATATATCAACACACAATTGATTAAAAACTGTTTTGTTGTAATGTGCATATATGTACTTGTATTATTTACCGACTACAAAGTGAACAACAGATTGCCTCTTTTCAACATAACTGACAACACTTACAGCAAATATACAGAAAACTCAGTCAAAGCATTACTAGTATAAAGGATAAATAATGTTTATTTCTCTAGACGAGCTTACCAGAGATATGTAGACCTTATGTGGGTTTGATTTCTCATTGAAAGAAGTTTAAGAGTTGTCTCTCTTTTGATGCTTTTAAAATCAAATGTTTTATTTTTTTTCTAAAAAAGAGTTTTTAAGTGATTTTAAATACTTTTTGAGAGAGAAAAAAATGAGGATAAAAATGTTAGGGGTGGGGATGACAGGATATGAAGATCTTTCAATTGTTTTTGTCTAGAGGTCATTTGGAGTTCTAGCTACTCTTGTTGTTGGAAAATGATTGTGGATTTCCGATTGAAAAAGATGAGGGTCATACAGTACTGTATAAGGAAATGTGCTACCATGATTACCAGGGACAGAAATTAACAGGGACCCAGTCGCCCATGGCCCCTAGATTTTGATCTGGGCTACTAAGCTTTTACCTATAATTTAGTTAAACATAGCCATATAGACATTTTTTTTTATCAAAAATCTTGTCTGGGCTACCAGCTTGAACTTCCCTATTTCTATCCCTGATTACCAATGCAAGAAAATGTACATTTCTTTATGGTTTTGACTAAGGACAATCATGGTGAAATAAATACCAACGAACAAATGTACATGTCAGATCAGACAAAACTGCCATCAGGTATTCAGAAAATTAATCAGGCCAGAATCAACTACGACAGGGAGAAAATGCACATTTTGTTTATTCATTCTTTCATCCAGAATCGCTAGTAATATCCTCCAACGTCATATTCTTTTGAGGCAATGCCTTGTGGGGAGGGGCTCTGAAGAGACATGTCGTGGTTGAATAAAATAAAAATTCTTGATCCACACATTTGCATAAAAAAGTAACCAGTCTTAATCAGTTCATGTGTTCTGTGTATGGTATTTATAGTCTTATATTTTACCCTGATGGGTTTATAACAAGATCATGTTCCTTTATTTTGCTTGTCAGTTTGATCTATGTGATGGTGTTTCTAGGGGGGATTTTAAAAATTTTATTTAACTGTACTTATTAGGTATGAACGTTCAGAAAATAATTTTTATTTGTTTCAACTTCAAAAGGAAAGAAGTACATAATGCAAATCTCATTTGAGATTACAGTCATGCTGCCAGGGGGATCTAGATAGGGGAGTTTAACATTCACTTAACAGACAGTGATAAGATGGGGGACTTTCGCTTGCATCATGTGTAAAGATACATCTATTAATTCCTTTAAAGTTGATGACCATTATTCAGAATAAATTATATATACATTGTACTACATGTATTTAGCAATAGTACAAACATATACATACTTTTCTTATTAAATAAGAATATTAATTGTGCATTATGGTGCAAAAAGATCTTAATTGCCAACAGTGTGCTTTAGTGTGATCACACAAAATATAGGAAAATAGTTAAATATATCAGTAATAGTCTGTATAATAATCTTAAAAGTAAAGATAAATCATTGCTAAATATGATTATATACTCTCTATATGTTTGCAAACCACCATTTTCTATCAATCTCATTTTAACTGAACAATTATTTCCAATATGGCGACAATTGGTTGGTTAATCACACCCAACGCTGCTCTATATTCTAAACCAGAAGTAAGTGATGCGGTATCAAAATAGAATGGGAGAAAACTTTATTCTGCATTGTAAAATGCAGTTGTTTTTGTGTGCATTCTTGCTTTCATAAAAAAAGCTTAATGGTCTGGGATAAAAAAAAATTGGATCGGTTGGAAACCTGAGATACATGTGGCCTTCCGAGAAAACTATTTTAAAATTATTCCAATCTGAAACCAATTCATTTGAAAAGGAAACTTGGCTCGAATGTTACTTGGATTGTTCTTTGCAAAATGTGTTATTTTTTGTTGTTGTGTTGATTGGAAATTCAAGATGGCCACCATCGCAGGATAAATGTTATAAAGGACCCTGTGGGGCATATCTAAGATGGTCACCATCACAGGACATTTAACATAGGAACATATGGGAAAAAATATTTATAATATTAATTCAGAGTACAAGTATTCCAATCTGAAACCAGTAAATTATTTGAGTGATTGAGTGATTGTTGTTTAATGCCAACTCCGAAAATTTCAGCATCGAAAACAGTTAATTTTCAATGAAATGATGATGAGGTCCGCTTTGCACTAGACCAACATGCTTAGTTGGATTTTTATAGTGCTAGCTCACTGAAACAACAGTCTGCTGACAGACATGTCGTTCCACTCGGACACATTGTCCTGATTCCGAGCCAACCAGTCTTTGCTCTTTCTCCTTAATGCTGCATGTTTAGCGGAGAAGCAACAAATACCAATTTTATCACTTGTATATAGGTCAGTTTTAGTAGAACAACCTATGGGAAAATGAGAAAGATTGAATCAGAACAGTACATGAATAGTCATTGGATGGTTTCACCCAACTCTTCACCCCCCCCCCCCCCCCCCTCAAGGGCCCGGGTGGCTCAATGAGTTAGGTAGTTGGATTACCTAACAACTCATACAAGCCTATTACCAATACGGCGTGGGTTTGCACCGGACTTTGTAAATTACAAAAAGGGTGCACTCGACTCGCAGCCACAAGTGATCAAGTTTACCAGTTGCTTGCCCATGATCGGTGCTTCTCTCTGGGTACTCTGGCTTCTTCCACCACTAAAACTGGTCGCCATGATATAGCTGAAATATTGCTGAAAGTAGCGTTAAACTCAATAAATCAATCAATCAATCCCCCCACCCAAAAAAAAATAAAAAATTGGAAGACACCACAGGACATTTGTTTGACTATGTTAGTTAATATGAATGAAAAGATTTTAAAAAAGATTCATAAGATTCATGATATAAACTGAAAAGAAACCTACTCCTCTTATGCATCTATGATTCTTTTCTAATTTTACTTTGTAGTATTCTCAGAAACCAAAATGCCATTTGAAATGTTCTTTCATCTATACAGTAAATGATTCTGAAATAAGTATTGCAGCTCTTGTTGAAATAGTTTCTGACAATAAGAAAAAAACTAAGGCTATTATAGTATTTAGAACCCACTAGACCGTTGAAATTAAACTTATAAATGTTTTATGGATGCAGTGATTGGGATTACCACGCGCCCCGCGCCATAGTCGCATTACCCGACGAAATGGCGCATTTCCACATACAAACTCCGCGTCATATGCGCGCATTCGTTTTCTGATGAAATCAGACGTACATACAGCCGAACCGTTCTGTCAAGACTGTACGGACATAGTCCCATTGAAAAAAATTTAATCCCAATCACAGTATCTAATTTATAATTTAGTTTTTATTTTAAAATGATCTGTGAAAGTTCAACTGCAAATCAACATCGATATCTGGTACCTTGTGTACATACAATTTTATACCTTTACATACGGAATTCAGGCTTAAATAAATCGTAAACCAGTTTCAAAAACTGATATATCTGATAACCGCAAAGTACAACAACGAGCAACAACGGACTTATAACACTTTCCCGGCGGGAAGTATCCGATACCGATCAGCATGTCACTTTCCCGTGTTTTTTTTTTACTTTCCCCGGGAAACGTGAAATGGGAATTTTCATGCATTGCACACCATTTATCATGCATATCAGATGGATTTTTTTGTCCAGATCAAGGTTTAAGCCAAGAATTAAAAAAAAGTGTTAAGTTCAAGCTCATATGTCCTTCATCCAATTTATTCAAACAGAAGGGTGTGAGTTGTCAGATAGTTTATATATCTCCTCCACCCATGTATTAAAGTTTGTTAAATGTTTTTATTCAACATTATTTTTCACACTGGATTTTGGCGCATGTCGTAAGTTCTGTCATTATGGAACATTCATATCAAAATTGTCCCATTGACAAGTAAGGGAAGGGGGCCATAGTCCCATTGAATTTTTTTTAATCCCAATCACTGTGGATGGTCTCAAAAAGATTCCTCATTGATTTCATTTTGACTGACATAAAATATAGCATGCTACAGGGTATCATATTTTCTGATAAGCTGAAACTTGAAAGAATAATCTTTTACCAAAGCTTCACAAAAGCTAGTGATAAGAGCAATCTAATTCCATTAAATTTGTATTGGATCTTTTCAATTTTTAGCTCACATGGACTATCGGTAAATTTTCACATTGCAGTCCTTTTCTCACAAGCTCTTGGACCAAATTGAACCAAACTTTGTGAAAATATTACTTGGATGGTTCTTTACATTTTCTGTGATTTTTGTCAATTTAACATGGCTGTTCAGTATTGAGTCTAGTTATGCTTTCTGATTTGCAAAATTTTTAAATCACTTAGTCCGCATATGTGACGGAATTCTTACATAGCGTTCCTTGCATGATGACTCTTCAAAGTTTGTATGTCAAAGAGAAATCCAAGATGACCACCAACAGAGGACAAAGCTCTAACATAAGACCTTCAGTAAATGAATAAATAATATTTCTAAGCAACTAGAAACTTTATTGAATCTGAATATGAATAATCAATGGATGATCTCTTAAAATGTTATCTTTTTTGTGTCAATAGTAAATTCATTATTGCCTCCACTGCTTGACATATTTAACATGTGACCTTAATGGCAAAAGTATTTAGAAATTATTCTTATCCAAAACCAATGAACCATTTAAAAGCAAACTTGACTGGAATGTGCTGTGGATGGTCCTAAAAAATACATGTTTTTAGTGTCTCTCCGATTAACAGGATGGTTGCCAACACAGCAGGATAAAGTTTAAACACAGGTACATGTACGTACCAAGGTTAAATGAATATGTAATTGCACAATTGTTATGACTAAGGGTTCTAGTGTGAATGAGACCAAGGTAAAATGAATGTCATTGCACAATTGTTATGTTGTAACTAAGGGTTCTAGTGTGAATGAGCCTCCATATTGAATTCTTGAAATAGAACATATCAATTAAAACAATATGATAGAAAATAGAGAAATTGCCTACCTGTGAAATTTTTATATCCCTCGCAAACGTAGTTTGGGGGGTATATAGGAATCGGCCTATCTGTCTATCTGTCCATCCGTCTGTCTGTCCGGACCAACTTCCAAATCTTTTGTCCAATTTCCACCAAACTTTGTGGAATTTAAGATCATGATGTGTGAACTTTGCAGTATAAAGGATTTTATTGTCCATTGAGTTTTACCCCTGTTATGCCTCTTTGGTCTTAGAAATTTTGAGACAATTCAGTATGCAGTTTGTCATTGCAAATTTTCCTACATGATTAATCAGAAGTTCAGGAAACTTTGTACATTGCAAGATCCTAATATGAAGATGTGCACATTAGTAGGATATCCCAGTCAATTGAGTTTTTCCCCTGTTATGCTTCTTTGGACTTAGACATTTTGAGACAATTCAGTACGTACTTTGTCATCGCAAATTCTCCTACATGATTAATCAGAAGTTCATGAAACTTTGTACATTGCAAGGTCCTAATATGAAGATGTGCACATTAGTAGGATATCTCAGTCCATTAAGTTTTACCCCTGTTATGCTTCTTTGGACTTCTTTGAGACAATTCACCATGCACTTTGTCATAAGTCTCCCACATGCTTAATGAGATGTTCGTAAAACTTAGTATATTGCGAGATCCTAATATGAAGATGTGCACATTAGTAGTATATCCCAGTCCATTGAATTTTTCTAGAGTTATGCCCAAAACTATGCACTTGTACATCCTTTAAAAAGATTCTAATGTGCAGTTATGCACATTCAAACAGAAATTCACCATTTGAACTTTTCTTCACGAAATATGGTTTTGATATTGGACTGATGGGCATAGAGAAAACATCAAGTAAACAATATTTTGAATTGTAGGTATAAATGTTGTGTTCCAAATATGTTTTGGCTCAATTAAGATGTGTAGCGGACATTTAAGTTATTCCATTTATGTATCAAAGCAGGACTCCTGCATTCAGCAGTACCTCTAGTTTCTTGTTGGATTTTATCTGAAATTTAAACATTTGAAGTCCAGTGTTTGTGTTCTATGCTGAAAAGTTTCATATACAGACATCACAAGTTTTTATGAGTATATGTACCAAAGTAATCAACAATATTTTGTGGCATTTAATGTTTTGAAATTATTAGACCATTTCTTAAGCCCAAATAGAGATTTTTTTGTCTTGCATTACAATATAAATAACTATTATATTTGAATAGTTGCTGGTGTCAATTGGGGATTTGGTCTCAAATATCTGTTTTATTGACTCTGCTATGCATCACCAAGTAAAACTTCATTTTCGCCATCTAATCCCCAATTGACACCAGCAACTATTCAAATACAATACAGTTACATCTTAATTGTGTGCTGATCCTATCAATTATACAAAATATTTTGTGTGCTGATCCTATCAATTATACAAAATATTTTGTGCTGAATATGTTATTAAGCCTTGTTTTAACTATGTATACTTTCTTTGAATATGGCAAACAAATACAACCTCTATTTCACCTCTATTTTCACAATACTTTTGTTTTTTATGTTTTAATTTTTGTTCTGGTTGCTGACATGGAAGAGAGAGTTGTGTATGTAGTAGGAAATCCAGTGGAGCAGAGACTTCAACATTGTTTACAGGACATTATATCTTCCATACTGATCTTTTATTGAAAATCAATATCCATAACAGTGTTAATACTTCATATGTTTATCATGTTTAAAAAAATCATCAAAAAGTGACTCTTTTTTGTATTGAATTAAGCTTTTACAATTAATAATTGCTTAAAAAGATTCTCTCTTTCTAGTAATGATAATCAATTAAATTTTTCTGTATCCATGTGAGAAATTCAAAATGACTGCAACACTATATAATATATTAAAAAAATCACAATCTTATGACAAGTAAGTTAAATAACAATAGATAAATATGGTCTTCTATATACATGTATAGTATTGTATGGTAGGCTGTTAAAAAGACCAGGATATAATAATTAAGATCAAAACTAACGAACCATCTGTTGAGATATAGATTGGCTACATTGCATGTTTAACAGGGGTTAATTACTAGTAAAGGGCATCAATTATGTAAAACTCTGTATGCCTCTCTGCCAGACTAATATTGATTTTACTATATAATCAGCCAGTAGTTTGTATTACAATAAGTCAACTATGATAATAGTTGTAGGCCACAATAATGGCTGAAATATTTTGCTCTAGAATTCAAAAGAAAATTTTATCTATTTTAACATATTTTCTGTAAAATGATCTTTTACATTTCTCAAATTCACTAAATGCCTTTAGAAATACTCATTTTTTTATATTTTTTTTTCAAATGACCCTATTGACACTGTCACAATTTTTTTTTCTCCAAATAATAATAGGGTCATTTGTACTAAAAACAGCTTTGTGACAGTGTCAATAGGCTCATTTGTAGTAAAAACAGTTTTGTGACAGTGTCAATAGGCTCATTTGTAGTGAAAACAGTTTTGTGATAGTGTCAATAGGCTCATTTGTAGTAAAAACAGTTTTGTGATAGTGTCAATAGGGTTATTTGAAGAAAAAAACCAGCTTTGTGATAGTGTCAATAGGGTCATTTGAAGAAAAAAACAGCTTTGTGACAGTGTGATAGTGTCAATATGGTCATTTGAAGAAAAAAACAGCTTTGTGATAGTGTAACACTATCACAAAGCTGTTTTTTTTCTTCTCAAAATGACCCTATTTATTGACAGTCACAAAGCTGTTTTTTTTTCTCCAAATTACCCTATTGACACTGTCACAAAGCTGGTTTTTTTTTCTTCTAATGACCCTATTGACACTATCACAAAGCTGTTTTCTCTCTCCAAATGACCCTATTGACACTATCATATAGCTGTTTTTTTCTCCAAATGACCCTATTGACACTGTCACAAAGCTGTTTTTTTTCTCCAAATGACCCTATTGACACTGTCAAAGCTGTTTTTTTCTTCTAATGACCCTATTGACACTCACAAAACTGTTTTTTTTCTCTCCAAATGACCCTATTGACACTATCATATAGCTGTTTTTTTCTCCAAATGACCCTATTGACACTGTCACAAAGCTGTTTTTTTTCTCCAAATGACCCTATTGACACTGTCACAATTTTTTTTCCTCCAAATAATAATAGGGTCATTTGTACTAAAAACAGTTTTGTGACAGTGTCAATAGGGTTATTTGAAGAAAAAAACCAGCTTTGTGATAGTGTCAATAGGGTCATTTGAAGAAAAAAACAGCTTTGTGATAGTGTCAATATGGTCATTTGAAGAAAAAAACAGCTTTGTGATAGTGTGACACTATCACAAAGCTGTTTTTTTTCTCAAAATGACCCTATTTATTGACAGTCACAAAGCTGTTTTTTTTCCTCCAAATGACCCTATTGACACTGTCACAAAGCTGTTTTTTTTCTTCTAATGACCCTATTGACACTCACAAAACTGTTTTTTTCTCCAAATGACCCTATTGACACTGTCACAAAGCTGTTTTTTTTCTCCAAATGACCCTATTGACACTCTCAAAGCTGTTTTTTTCTTCTAATGACCCTATTGACACTCACAAAACTGTTTTTTTCTCTCCAAATGACCCTATTGACACTATCATATAGCTGTTTTTTTCTCCAAATGACCCTATTGACACTGTCACAAAGCTGTTTTTTTTTCTCCAAATGACCCTATTGACACTGTCACAATTTTTTTTCCTCCAAATAATAATAGGGTCATTTGTACTAAAAACAGTTTTGTGACACTGTCAATAGGGTTATTTGAAGAAAAAAACCAGCTTTGTGATAGTGTCAATAGGGTCATTTGAAGAAAAAAACAGCTTTGTGATAGTGTCAATATGGTCATTTGAAGAAAAAAACAGCTTTGTGACAGTGTGATAGTGTCAATATGGTCATTTGAAGA
>MJUT01004946.1:370256-428582 GCA_002080005.1 Gigantidas platifrons
CAAATGACCCTATTGACACTGTCACAAAGCTGTTTTTAGCTCACCTTGCCAAAGGCAATGTGCGCTTTTGCCATCACTTGGCGTCCGTCGTCTGTCGTCCGTTAACTTTTCACATTTTGATCTGAAACCCCTCAGCCAAATGAATTGAAACTTGGTAGGAAGCATCTATGGGAGGTCTTCTATAAAGATTGCTCATTTCGTCCCGATCCATTAACAAACCTGGCCGCCACACAAATTCTTGTTTCTGATTGGCCGAATTTTAAAAATCTTCTCCTCTGAAAACCGTTTGGCCAAATGAACCGAAACTTAGTAGGAAGCATCTATGGAAGGTCCTCTGTAGAGATTGCTCATTTTGTTCCGATCTGTTAACAAACATGACCGCCACAGGCGACTCATGTTTCTGATTGGCTGATTTTTTAAATTCTCCTCTGAAACCGTTTGGCCAAATGAACCGAAACTTGGTTGGAAGCATCTATGGGCGGTCCTCTCTAAAGATTGCACATTCTGTCCCGATCCATTAACAAACATGGCCAATACATGCAATTCTTGTTTCTGATTGGCCAATTTTAAAAAATCTTCTCCTCTGAAACCGTTTGGCCAAATGAACCGAAACTTGGTAGGAAGCATCTATGGAAGGTCCTCTATAAAGATTGCTCATTTTGTCCGGATCGGTTAACAAACATGGCCACCACAGGCAATTCTTGTTTCTGATTGGTTTGTTTCTAAAAAAATCTTCTCCTCTGTTAAAAGAAAGATAACTCTTGCCTAAACTGTTAAAAGAAAGATAACTCTTGCCATTATCTCCCTTAGAAATTAACTAATGCTGATATAGTGTAACATGTTTATTCTATACATTACAAGTAGGTATTCATATTTTAATATTCTTTTTAGTAAACCTTGCCAAAGGCAATATGAGCTTTTGCCATCACTTGGTGTCTGTCGTCTGTCATGCGTTAACTTTTCAAATTTTAATCTTCTCTGAAAACCCTCAGCCAAATGAATTGAAACTTGGTAGGAAGCATCTATGGAAGGTCCTCTGTAAAGATTGCTCATTTCGTCCCGATCCATTAACAAACCTGGCCGCCACAGGCTATTCTTGTTTCTGATTGGCTGATTTTTAAAATTCTTCTTCTCTGAAACCGTTTGGCCAAATGAACCGAAACTTGGTTGGAAGCATCTATGGGCGGTCCTCTCTAAAGATTGCACATTCTGTCCCGATCCATTAACAAACATGGCCACCACAGGCAATTCTTGTTTCTGATTGGTTGATTTCTAAAAAAATCTTTTCCTCAGTTAAAAGAAAGATAACTCTTGCCATTATCTCCCTTAGAAATTAACTAATGCTGATATAGTGTAACATGTTTATTCTATACATTATGAGTAGATATTCACATTTTAATATTCTTTTTAGCAAATCTTGCCATTTTAGGCAATATGAGCTTTTGCCATCACTTGGTGTCTGTCGTCTGTCATGCGTTAACTTTTCACATTTTAATCTTCTCCTCTGAAAACCCTCAGCTAAATGAATTGAAACTTGGTAGGAAGCATCTATGGAAGGTCCTCTCTGAAGAGTGCAATCTAATTAAAATTAGATCTACACACTTGTTCCCTATTTTCTATCGGTGTTTTTTACGAGCGACCAAAAGAAAAAAAACGATAGAAAATAAGGAGCAAGTGTGTAGATCTAATTTTAATTAGATTGTGATGATTGCACATGGCCACCAAAGGCAATTCTTGTTTCTGATTGGGCGATTTAAAATAATCTTCTCCTCTGATACAGCTTGGCCAAATGAACCGAAACTTGGTAGGAAGCATCTATGGAATGTCCTCTATGAAGATTGCTCATTTCGTCTCGATCGTCAACAAACATGGCTACCACTGAAACTTGGTAGGAATCATCTATGGAATGTCCTCTATGAAGATTGCTCATTTCGTCCCGATCGGTTAACAAACATGGCTACCACCGAAACTTGGTAGGAAGCATCTATGGAATGTCATCTATGAAGATTGCTCATTTCGTCCTGATCGATTAGCAAACCACATGCAATTCTTGTTTCTGATTGGTCGATTTCTTTTACATCTTTTCCTTTTTGACAACAGGGTCGTTTCCACACGATAACTTTAGTTCTGTATATTGGATCTTTAACAAACTTGGCCACATGATTCCTCTGTGGAAGGGGAAGAACCCTATTTATTTTGGGGTCATAAGGTCAAAGGTCAAAGTCACCATTACTATAAATAGAATTTTTGACAACAGGGCTGTTTCCGCATGATAACTTTAGTTCTGTATATTGGATCTTTACCAAACTTGGCCACATGATTTCCCTGTGGAAGGGGAAGAACACTATATATTTTGGGGTCATTAGGTCAAAGGTCAAGGCCACTGCTACTATAAATATAATTTTTGACAACAGGGTCGTTTCCACACGATAACTTTAGTTCTGTATATTGGATCTTTATCAAACTTGGCCACATGATTTCTCTGTGGAAGGGGAAGAACCCTATTTATTTTGGGGTCATTAGGTCAAAGGTCAAGGTCACTGTTGCTATACATAGAATTTTTGACAACAGGATCGTTTCCGCACGATAACTTTAGTTCTGTATATTGGATCTTTACCAAACTTGGCAACATGATTTCCCTGTTGAAGGGGAAGAGCCCTATTTATCTTGGGGTAATTAGGTCAAAGGTCAAGGTCACCATTACTATAGATAGAATTTTTGATAACAGGATCGTTTCCGCACGATAACTTTAGTTCTGTATATTGGATCTTTATCAAACTTGGCCACATGATTCCCCTGTGGAAGGGGAAGAACCCTATTTATTTTGGGGTCATTACCATTATACCGTTTGATAATTTATATAGACGGACGTATTTTGTGATGCACACATTTCTTGTTACTATATATGACCCTATTGACACTGTCACAAAGCTGTTTTTTTTTTACTTCAAATGACGACACCCACAAAACGTTTTTTTTATTCAAATAACCCTATTGACACTATCGCAAACCCCTTTTTTCCCCTTTCAAATAACCCTATTGACACTGTTTCAAAGCTTTTTTCTTCAAGTAACCCTATTGACACTATCACAAAGCTGTTTTTTTTTCTTCAAATGACCCTATTGACACTGTCACAAAACTGTTTTTTCTTCAAATAACCCTATTGACACTATCACAAAGCTGTTTTTTTCTTCAAATGACCCTATTGACACTGTCACAAAGCTGTTTTTTTCTTCAAATGACCCTATTGACACTATTACAAAACTGTTTGAATATAATTGTGTATGGATGTTTGTCATTGTCTGATGATGATGATAGACACAAAGTGATGTCAATACCTCACATGAACCTTTGGGTCAGGTGAGCTAAAAAAAAGAGGGAAGGTTCTCGAAGTACTAAAAGATGAACATTTGGTTTGTATTTGTGGACATTGTCTTCTTGCAAAGTCAGTATCCATTGATCAGTTCTTATGAGATTTTAAACAAAGAAAGATAGTATACCACATTAAGAAATAAGAGAACCATGACAATTTTTTGACAGTTTTTACTAGAGTTATGTCCCTTTTTAGCTCACCGTCCGTTAACTTTTTCATATTTTAATCTACTCCTCTGAAACAACTGGGCCAAATGGAACCAATCTTGGCAAAAAGCATCTATATAAGGTCCTCTATAAAGTTTCTTCATTTCGTCCCATTCCGCCAACAAATATGGCCACCAAGGGCAATTCTTGTTTCTGATTGGCTAATGTTAAGCTTCTTCTCTGAAACTGCTTGGCCAAATGGAGCCAAACTTGGCAGGAAGCATCTATGTAAGATCCTCTATAAAACTTCTTCATTTGGTTCCATTCGGCCAACAAATATGGCCGCTGTTACTAAAAATAGAACATATGGTAAAATTGCACGTTTTTGGTAATACCTCAAAAACCGTTAATAATATCGGAAATCTGACAGGGTAAAAATGATCAGCACAGCAAGATCTAACTACCCTGAAATTTTGAAGAAAATCTGATCACCTATCTTGGAGTTATTGCCCTTTTTTCATCAAATTTTCATAATTTTAATACTTTTCGTTTTTTATTTCAAAAACTATGTTAAGTTTAAACAGCAAACATGTGCAGCATGTCAAGATTTACCTAGCCTGCAATTTTAAAGTAAATCTGATTACCCATCTTGAAGTTATTACCCTTTTTTCATCAAATTTTAAAAATGTTAATACTTTTCATCCTTTATTTCAAAAACTATAAGAGATAGATGTTAAGTGTAAACTGAAAGCATGTTCAGCTTGTCAAGATCTACATGCCCTGCAATTTTGAAGTAAATCTGATTACCCGTCTAGGAGTTATTGCCCTTTTTTCATCATTTTTTAGCTCACCTGGCCCAAAGACATTATCTTTTATGCATAAATATAGAAAACAGTTAAGGTAATTATTATCTCCCTTTTGAAATTTGCTTCAGTATCATTCTATTGTCAGGTGAGCGATACAGGCTCAGTGGGCTGAGCCTCTAGTTTGTACTTCGAATTTGCTAAATTTTTGGTTTCCAGATGATAACATGTAAAAGAAAAGTCAGATTGAAGCTAGGTGTGGTATGTAACTATATATTATGAATATCTAGGTCAAGTTTGATAACAACGATTTTTCGACAATTTTACCAGAATTATGCCCCTTTTTGTACTTCAAATACTAAATGTATGCTATTTTTTGGGTTTCCAGATGATAACTTGTGAGTGAAAAATCAAATACCACATGTCACATTAAAACCACACACCAAATAAATCCTATATATATCGTGCTCTATTTGTTGTGCCGTTTTGACACTTCTTACTGAAGTTAGTACAGAATAATTTCAATATTTGAACTTACAATGAAACCTTGGCGTCGGGGGACCCGTTGCAGACGGTCTTTTGTTATGTATGACCATGACAAATTTTACACATCTTTTCCTAATTTGAATGAAGAATTTATCAGGAATATTCCCCTTTGAGACATCTGCATCTGTCACCAGTTACAACAATATCTATATTTAATCATATCAATTTAATGTTATAAAGAAGTAATTGTCATGTACCGCTTGTCAACAAGGGGCAGTACCAGGTACTTTTATCCACTTAAAATACTACATAGTACCTACTAATTTCAAAGACTATTACATAGGATATTAATGAAAAGTACTGGTATAAATGAAAAAATATTGAAAGCCTTGCATTCTTAACCTGTCATGGTTTAAAAACAATTCAGCAATAGTTGTACATTTTCAGTTGGATGTCTTTAAGACATTATACAGATATTACCATATAGGAGGAATGTGCTTATCGTTTATTAGCTGTTTTGTCAGCATTTTTTTAATGAGTTAAACATGTGCTTCACCAAAAATATATTTATGTCAACACACAGATCTCTTAACCCACAAAAAAAAGAATGACAATCTAGATTGTTGTTATGTAAGTGGATGTGGTTGCATGCATTTTTGGAAAACCTTTTTGGTCTCTTAAAAAGTTGTCATTTTTTAAGTGGATTGGCTGTGGAAACCAGTTATCCATTTGGCAGCAAGCTTGGCTTAAATGTTCCTTGAATACTGCTCTATCAAATATCAGTTTTTAGTATCAATTGCAGTCTGCGACGTTAGCAACTAGTCCGATGCCCCAGACTAGTAAACTGATATTCGGACTAGTAATTTTCCCTTACCACTAGCCCGATCAGACTAGTAAAACATCTTACTCCCCTACCTTGTTCTCTATGATTTTTACACAAAAAAGATAAAATTCCGAAAAAGGTACAGATGTAATAAACATCTATCATACAGATTTTATTTGTAAACAAATACGAATAAACTGTTAGCCTTTAGTAGTTTAATTCCGGGGTAACCAGTCTGAAACCACGTTGTTCCGGTATTCCGATCTGTCTTATTACCAAAGCAATATGTTTCAACACGGACATGTATTAATATTACCAATGTAGTCAAAATCATGGTGGATCGCCATTGATAGATAGTAAAAGAACTATTAAACTTTACTAATGAGGAGGATATCTTAAGAGATTCAGTTATTTTTTTTCAAACGAAAGTGTTTTTTATTTTTCGTTCTTTATCTCCAATTCTGCACGTGGCGGTGTACTTCGGTCTTTCCGGTCTTAAGATTTATTGTAGTAACAATGCTTCGATGGACTGAAGGGGCCAAGCCTGGCTAGGTTGTTAAGAGGAAACGTACTGCTGATGTTATTGAACAAAAGTGATCATAGTTTTTCTTGTCAAACTGAAGAACTTTTTAAAAGATTATGAGGAATAAGACTGAAAAATAAAATATATTAACCAATTTAGTGTGTGTTTTTTGGTTTTTTTTTTGGACTAGTAAAATTATGTTCGGACTAGTAAAACCTAGTGCTTCACTAGCCCGAAGGACTAGTGGCTAAAAAAGTTTTTGGTGCAGACTGCATTTGGAAATCAAAGATGGCTACCTACATGCATATATATGCAGGTCAAACTTTTAGCATAGGACCAACCAATGGGAAAACATATAGTTACAATGTAGATATTTAAATTATTCTCAGAAACTAGAAACTTGCTTGAATGCGTATTGTACATTGATTAATCATTGAAAAATCCCTTACAAAATGTTTTATTTTTGTGTGGATCAGAATATCAGGATAAATATTGCACGGTCCCTATATGATAAAAAATATGTAAAAATTATTCTTATCTGAAACATCAGAACCATTTAACAACAAATATGGCTGGAATGGTGCTTAGTTGATCCTTGGCCAAAAGTATTCTGAATGTAGATCAAAAATCCAAGTTGAAGGCCACCATATGGCAAAGTTTAAACATAATACACTGTTGGAAAAAGAAAATATAAAGACTGAATCTTGATTAAACCCAAATTGTACATACATTGTTACTAGTCCCTTTCAGAGTTTTTATTTTATTGTGGATTAGAAGTTAGACCACAGAACATTATTTAACACAGGACTCTTGGAATATGATTTACATTCTTTTGATCATAAAACACAAACTTGCCTGAATCCCCACATAGTGCATGAATAAATGATGAATAACCATGGCAGTATCTAGTTCGTTTCATAAGAGAATTCCTTATATTTTGCATCAGGCAAAAATAAAAACAAACACATGTATGAAATTATTGACAACTTTATTTATATGGAAGATTTTATTTTATTCCACAACCCAGTGAATGGGATCTTTATGGGGAAAGGAAAAACAGGCATCCAACTAGCTGAAGCATTATATAAGAAATCAGTTTATTAAAAGATGTTATTGAATAAATGGAAAACCAATATCACCTTCAAAATTTTTGCCTTAAAAGGGTTAATAAATTCAATACATAACTTTCTTAAGACTCAGTCAACACGGACACAGACTCCTAAATTATTTAAAAATCAATAGTCCAATGCTATAAAAATTAATTTCTCAAATTAACTTGGCAAATTTACATCCATCTAGACGACAACTGATGTACAAGATAAAAAACTGAAAGACTCTAAATCTTTGTTGTCAACAATGTCCAACCAAGAGAAGATGCCAAATGTGAGACTGAAATGGGGGCTACACTCACAGAATTGGATGTTTTTGTATCATCAGCACATCTAAAAGGTTTTTGTAGAGGGATTCGTTTCAATCTTTCTTGTCAACAAGCCTGTATCCTCAGTCACATGTGATATGTGCCATCATAACCATTCTCCATCACAACATACCTTTCTTCACCTTTTTCATTGCTTTTGCTTCTATTTTAGACATATTTATATGTTTATGTACAACTGTGGACACATTTGACATAAGAAATGAGTGACTCACAGCATTACATTTTCAGATTTTTAGAAAAAAAATTCTGATATAATTGCAAAATATATTAATTGAGTGGTACCCAACAGTTGTAGAGGCGTCAAAACTGACTGTGATAGTCTCCTTAAATTGCATGTCTGCATAACCAAAAAGTTATGATTGTAGACATGCCCAGTTGTGTTGCAAGCAAAGACTTGTGTTAAAATAAAAGAAGGAATCTAATATTTTAGGTTTCAAATATCAAACAGTCAAAATAATTGTAGATATCAATTTGACACAAAGACAAAACTGAGAACCAACAGAAGTGAAAACATCACTTAATTTAGAAACTTGTATGTGGTTCAATTCAACTAGATATCCCAGAACAATCTTCAGATTAAACTGAAATGTATGTAATCATAAAATAACAATTTTTGAGCAGCTGTCAATCATGATCAGATGATACCCTATGATTACACTCTCCATGGACCCCTTGTTTATAAAACCATACTGTAAATATTACCATTTACAAAATGTAGTTTTTGATCTCATTTTACTCTTTTTTATTATTTTTTTTTAAATCTATGAATATTGTTGATTAACAAAGCTGTGTTTTTGTTTCACCTTGTCTTCTTTTCAAGACATTCTCTTTCACTGAAGAGTCTTATTTAATGTTGTCTTGCATGTGAAAAGTTTGATATTATTGTCTGATTTCCAATACCTTCAAACATCTGAATGACTCTGATGTAAACCAAATTAGTGTCTTGACAGGACAATCCCAATAAAAACATAGAAATGAAGATGTAATCAGATTTATACATGTTCACCAGTTATTCTACATTATTTAATTGAATATAAGTTTGGAATTTGTCGACAATGAAGACTCCCTGTAACACTACAGTTGTCTTAAAGCTTGTCTGATTCTGTTGTTATATCTGCAGTGGGCTGGTATCAATCAATACAGATCTCGGGGCTTTAAATATTATCCTGGTAAAAAACAAAATTCTGTCAAAATCAATAACTATCTAGATCAATGGCATGTCTCACTCAAAAATATGGTTATATATATAAGATGACTTGGGACAGTTAGATATTATACATTTGATGGATTGACACAGTTTTGTACAGGGATAGTTTATTGAATTTATTTACTGTTTTGATGGAAGATCATTACTTGTGATGAGTGTCGAGATTTGTTCACCATATTGACAATTTTGACTATAAACTTTTTGGAATAGATTAACTATATTGTGATAAAAGTTCTATATACAGCAGCTATTTACATGGTTGTATTTTATGTTTTATGATAAAAATAGATGCTATTATATAGATTGGGATGGTTCTGTGTTGATGGAAGAAATTTTTAATTTAATGACAATGTGATATGGATTATAGTTGAGATAAAACTTGTAATATAGTAGAGTTTGATGACAGGATTATATATAATTGTGATTACCTTATAACGTGGGGATGAATAATGTCAGTCAGCCAAATGCTGAGGAAGTTCCAGATGTGGCGACAGAAAGAGAAAATGGAAATATAACACAGGCTGTACTAGACGATGCTTCTTTCCAAGTAAATATTCATCTTTCAATTCAGATAAAATTAAAATTCTATATGTATCTTTTTTATAATTCTTTTCAAACACTTTTTTTCAGTTTTTGTTGAGCTCACCTGACCTGACCTGTTGGCATCTGTTATACTAGTCTTTGTAAACTTTTCACATTTTTAATCTTATTTCAAATCATTGGGCAAATTGGAGTCAAAATTGGGGGAGTGGAAGTTGTTTATTATGATCTTTTATAAAAATAATATTTTGGTGACAATCAGAAATTCAACATGCTGACCAGAACAAATATTACCTTTTTATATTGGGTGAAATTTCAAAAATCTTCCCAAAAGCCACCTGATTGAATTTGTCCATTTGAGATTTTTCGAGTTGATGTGAAATCAAAAAAGGCGATAAAAAAGATAAATTGAAGTTTTTTTGAAACTTCAAACTTGATTTAAACCAATCTGTTCATGAATGATCATTGGATGTTCCTTGTCAATGTTTATGTTATGTGGATCAGAAATCTAAGGTGAATTCCTGTAAGACAATGTTGTATGACTTTTTGGAAACATGTTTTAAAAACATCATACAGAACTACTCATTTGAAACAATAAAAAGTGTGTTTTTTGTCTTGATCAGAAATCAAAAATGGCCCTCACAACTGGAACATTTTTAGTTGTACCCAATTTGAAAATGTTAATATTATTTTTATCTTAGAAACTATAATCTTGATAGAACACAAATTTTCCAGACAATAAACAGATAATAATGAATTTATAACCTGATGAGTCTCTAATATTGCTTTCTCTTGGTATGGGGTATTGTCTCTTATAAAGATTCCAATAACCGCCATGATTAACTGAAATATTGTTGAAAGTGGCATTAAACACCATAACCCTAACCCAATGTGGTCAAATGAAAATGAAAATTCTTTTTGACCTTGCATTTTTTCTAATCCTATTGAATGACATATTGCTCATTCCAAATTTGAGTGATTTAACTTTAAAAGATCATTCTTGTATCATACCCCCTATATTGAACCTATCTGGAATGTAATAACAGACTAAAGTGAAGAATTTCCTATAATAAACCATTGTACATAATTATTAGTAAATTTTTATTGATATTACCAGTTTCTGTGAAATAAACCAATAAAAGTCTCCTAAGAGATTTATTCTAAATGAAAATTTACTTCATCAGTTTATCAAGTTCAAATATTGTACAGAGCATCAATTATTTCACTGTCATTGTATGACTTACATGTATGTAATAAAATATAGAGATATTAGCATGGCACTGTGGACTTTTTCTTTGCTAGAAATGCAAATACAATGGACTATAAGTATTTAATGAAGCAAGTTCTATAACCAGGGGCATGTTTCACTAATAATTTACAAATGTCACTGAAGATAAAATTTTGGATCATGGGAATCCATTTACATCAATAGAATTACTTATTAATTATTAATATTTATCTTTTTTATGCTTAATTTGTTATGGAAATATAAGAGTCATTATTATATAAATTAGATTTGTTAGTCTGGAGGTGATTCTGATGACTTTATTGATGTTATTGAATTCTATTACTTTGATTCTATGACTTACTTGCAAAATACAAATAAATCAACCCATTCACTTCAAAATTACTATTAATTATTTAGTATTTAACTAATTAAAGGTATGCATGCTGAAATAAACAAAGAACAGTATTGTTGACCTATCCTATTCCTTGCATCTATATTTTCCATTATTACCATACAAGTGCCAGAAAGTAAACAACAGTAGGTTGATGGTTTTTCGTAACAAAAGAAGTATATATACCAGATAAACTCTGCCCATATGCTATCTTTCTTTTCTGTACAAAAGGCCATGTGACGTTTTTACCATCACTTAGTGTCTATAAAAGTTCCATCTGTCTGTAGTGAACAATAAACTTTTCCTCTCCAGAAACCATGGGGACTTTTGAGGTCTATAGAAGGCTTCTCTCATATTGTTATAAATTAAGGATGATCCTGCATCCAAAATGAAATTTGAAAAAATCATCTCCTCAGAAACAACTCATCCATTAGTTTGAACTATAACTTGGTGGGATTTATCTATGAATAGATACATGTATCAAAACATTTCCTCATTTTGATCTAGAACTAAAGAAGGGTGCCATAGAATAAAATAGTGTGATTGGCTGAAATAGGAAAAAATCATCTCAGAATCTACTCAACAATTTGACCTTAGTAGGAATGATTTATGGTTGGTCCTCAAACTACTTTCTTACTTCTTGTTATGGTCCAACAGCTAGTGTTAGAGAACATTTCAGCCATACTGACTTGGCAGGAATTTCCCCTTGATTGAAGAGATTTAGGCTTATAGGTAGGTATAAAGTTGATCTACAACATGAACAGATCAGTAGGGATCTGAATAGGGAAATGAAATAAATGCTTAAAAGTCATTTTCCCTAAAACTAATAATATCACTTTAACTATCAGATTGCAATGGGGAAAATAAATACAAATCCTCTCAATCTAATTAAAATTAGATCTCTCACTTTGCTCTTGTTTATTTATATTTTGTGCGTGGGAGATCTAACGCAAGCCTGTAGACATCGCATTCTGGTGATCTAGGTTCAAGCAAAATATTGTTCATTCAAATAATCGCTTACGAGATCTTGAAAGTGGATTTATGCAAGGGACGTAACTCTGGGTGCTAATGAATTATGCAAGAAATCCATTTGGAATTCTTCCAATGTTATCTATATCGACTATGTCGGAGCCCGATTGTTCCGACAACTGTTTACATTTCTGGAGACAAGAAGACGTCTTCAGGTGAAATTTCATAATTTACGGCACAAATCAATGGCATTTAGAACCCCTCTCACGCCTAGGCGTATTTATTACAAATCAAATATATGTGTGATATCAGAGAACGATTTTGATTGGCTGTTCTGGGGGTCGTTACCTTTATTTGCATCTCATTACATATGCATGACCCTAGGTCACCAGAATGCGATGTCTACAGGCTTGTGTTAGATCTCCCACGCGCGAAATATAAATAAACAAGAGCAAAGTGAGAGATCTAATTTTAATTAGATTGAAATCCTCTTCTTAAGAACTAACAATGGAAGTGCATTTGTATTTTGCACGAAGGATCCTTGTGATATCAAGGTTTAAGCTTCTACAAATGATTAGACAGCAGGCTACCAATTATTACAAGGTCAAAAGTTTAAAACCAATGTCGTTAGTTTTGAAAGAGGGTGATTTTTGTCAACAGAATTTGATAGAAGATTACAAATAAAAGAAAATATAGCAGTAAAATTAATTATAGCAGTTTTTTCCTCTCATATAAGGATTGTAAAATAATAAAATTCATTCCAGTGCAGAGTTTCTTCTGGAATTGAGTTAGTGAGTGGTGTACAAAAGTCAGGTTTAATAATGGTTAAATTGGATTAAATGTCTAAAAAATTATTGAAACATCAAGAGTAGCCTTTAATTCAGAAATGAAAATAAGAATTTGGTTAATTAAAATGAATATAATTATAGTCATAATTGAGTTCTGAAGATGAGTAGAAAATTTGCAAGCACAAGACCAGCTAGGGACTGATTCCTAGAAATAGTGGTGGAGGAGTATAATATGGAGCCTTGATAAGTACATGATAAACTTTCTGACTGAGGTTACAAGTCGAGCACATCTCAAGATGAGTTAGACGATGTGGACCTATGCATCATAAACACCCAGACAGCCATGTCACTCCTAAAGTTTCTAGTCAAACATACCTCAAGATGGGCTTGCCATGGACCTACAAAATGTATACATTATTAACCACCAGATTGTCATGTCACTCCTGAATTTACATGTCAAATACACCACAAGATGAGCTAAGTTTGGACATTTGCATCATTAACAATCAGACAACAATGGGACTCCTAAACTTACAACTAATACAAGACAAAAAAACCTTAAGATGAGCTAGCTGTGAAACTATGTATCATTGACCGCTAGACTGCCATGTCACTTCTAAAGTTACAAGTCAAACACACCTTAGTGAGTTGAATTTGGAGCTATACAAGATTAGTCCCCAAATCTCTATGCCACTCCTAAACTTTACAAGTCAAACACACCACAAAATGAGATAGATGTGGACCTATAAACATCTTAAACCACCAAACAGCTGTGCCGCTCTCTGTGGATATTTATGAGATGTTAAGGCTTTAAGTAGTTTAAACATCTAGTTGTTAAGTGAAAGTTTTAAAACTTGGCATGTTTTTGTACTTTTCCAAAACCAGGATTCTATATTCTTATTCTCTTTGTATTTTGGACTTAAGGGTGGATACGAAAGAGTAATTTTCTTTTGTGTTGTTGAACTTTGAGGTACAGACAGAGGACTGAACATATATACTTGACTTGTCCTGTACATTGATCAGTACAAACTTTTACTATTTTCACACCCAAGTGGTACATGTGTAGTTTTTAAATGGGGTTGATGGTGAGTGAATACATAATCTATGATTTTTTTCTTTTCTTATTTTCTCCAAATATTTATATTTTCAGTCATTGGAGAGTACTCGTCGTATGTTGACCATGTGCGAGGAGGTAAGAATTAATTAAGTACATGTTAAACTTGAAAAATTAAAACATTAAAAAACTTTAAAAAAAAAAAAATTAAAAAAAATGATCAATAAAATTAGTTAATGAATTTGAATTAAAACCATAAAATAATCCAGAATGTCATGTACTATGTATATCCAGTGTATATTTATCAATTTAAGTCTTGGTGGTCCATTGACAGTTTATACTGTAACACTGTACATTGTATGACAAGAATTTAATGGGTATTTTTTTTATTATTATACCCCCTTCCGTCCCAAGATATTTTTCGTCACATTTTTCTCAGCAACTATTGATGGCAGAAATCTGATATCTGGTCACAAGCTTCATATAGGTATGCCATATTGTGAGAAGCGTTTTTAGACCCGTCAGATTCCTACTTCCTGTTTGCCGACTTAGTTGGTTTTTATACACATTGAACATATATGCGAGGGTATCATAAGTGAGCATTAGCTCACAGTTCATCTTGTTTTAATTGGTTGTCAATTAATATTTATTGTATGACTACTCTTACATTTCGAATATCTAAAATAAATCACAAATAACCGAACAATACAGTTATTTACGATTATGCATTTGTGCATGAGTGAATTACCGTCATCGTTCTGTTACAAGTAATTTATTGTTTTATATTTGGAATGCAAGATTAGTTGTACTGTTTATTATATAGATCTTACACTTTTAATTCTACATCCTACAATAAAAAAGTAAAAAATAAATAAATAAAGGTATTAATAGTACAATGAAATGTTACAGTATAAAATACTATTACAATATACAGTTTAAGGCAACTGCTTATTTACCCATTAAATTCTTGTCATACAATGTACAGTGTTACAGTATAAACTGCTCTTCTCATTTCGATAAATTTTTACTGGAGTAATTATTATGACCTTGAATTTCTAAGTTTATATTACAATGTAAACACTTATATTACATTGGATTTTAATAGAGTAATTATTATGACCATGAATTTTTAAGTTTATATGACAATGTGAACACTTCTATTACATTGGAGTTTACTGGAATCAGACCTTGAATTCCTTAAAGTACAAATGTATATTGTTATAAGTTATATTACAATGTGAACACTTCTATTACAATGAACATTACTAGAGTAAGGAAGCAGGAATTACTGTATTAGTAATGATAGATGAACAAGGAGGTAAGCTAAGGCATGCACACACATGAAAACTTTTTTTATTGAACACAATTAAACTTTATTTGTTGTATAACCACTAGAACTGATTTTAAATGTTTTTCTTTTTTCACATCAGATATTACATTTATGTTACTTTATATTACTACATTAGATTTTAACCATTTTATTACTATGAGACATTAAAATAAGGCTTTATGTTATATTTATGTTGACAATTTTATTACAATCAATCATTACTAGAGTAAGGAGGCTGGAATAACTACATTAGTTATGCTAGATGAACAAGGAGGTAAGAAATGGCTTGGCAAACCCCATAAAACTTTAATATTGTGGAACAATACAATTTATTTGTTGTATTAACCACTAGTATTCATATTAAACTGTCTCATATCTTATATAGATTCTGATCAGTTTTCACCAAATTTTGCCTTTTCAGTCATTTTTAAATTGTTTTAAATGTGTGCATTAAGATGAATGTACAACAGCATACTTATGGATTATTACCAAACTCAATCTTAGAAATCTAGATAAACCATATTTTACAATAGTTAAATCAGTCAATAAAGTGGCAAATATGGAAATAAAACTCTCTAGTGCACAATGTTGTGAGAGATATTGACACATTAAAACATTTATTTTATATCTTATTCGGCAATAAAGATAAACAATGTTTTGTTTTTTTATATAAATATTTTGTTTTTAACTCAGTTTTTAATGATGACAAGACATTACAGATGTATTATAGGCAAAATAATTCACATTAAAACTGAACATATCAGAATCTGGTGGTTGTATTCCTGTAGTATATGTATCTTATTTTTTTAATTTTACTTCATTTTTTTTTTTTTTTTTACCTTTTCCAATATTTTTTTAGTTCATTTTTTGTTTGTTTACCTTTTCCAAAGTGGACAATCATTCCTTTATTTAAGTTCAAAAGCACATTTCTTCAATAGTATACATACATTATTTTTTTTTGTTTACAAACACACACTATTAAGTTATATATGTATTGTAATAGAACCATGATTCCTTTCCTTAATTCACTTATTTGGGGATTAAATAGAGAAATTTTTCAAATTTTGTGTTATTTTATGTATTAGTTGTATCTGATGAACTAAGTTGTCTGACTATTGGACTGAGTAAATGTTAAAATGGTGTAAAGTTTGTGAGTGGAAAAGTCAACCTTAAGGTTGATAATCTTATTAAAAAGTATTATAATTCCATTCTAATAAATAATATATTTATTTTTACAAATTTCATTGACAAAAACTATATTTCGAAAAATAGAATTTTTTGGATTCCACTCAATAACTCAAGTTCTGCAAATCATGTGACACAAGGCCCAAGATCATATAAAGCGTGCCACTTTCAAGTTTGGAAAAAATAAAAATTTTGTAGGTGTCCGTTAATAACTTAAGTTACCTCTCAGCAAATTTTTTGATATATACAGTCCGACAAAAGTTAAGCACCACCTGACTTGTTTCAATAATATCTTTTCTAATAATGACCTTATTTCAAATCGGTTTGCTGTTTTCGTTACTTGTGCACACATACTTACTTACCTGTGAAACAGGTTATTGATCGATTTTTATTTATGTGTATATGACAGGGTGTGTAAAGTGCCACGTGTACTTTTCAACATTTGTGTTTGCAAACGAAAGCTGATTTTTTTTGTGTAGAGTTTTAACCATAATTAACCATACCAGAAAGGTGGCAAGCTGTTGGCATGCATAACGGTGGTTTTAGCCATAGAAGGGTGGCAGACCACTTCAGGGTTAACCATTCCATCATTGTACGACTGATGCAACGTTTTCGTCAAACGGGGAATGTTACTAACCGTCCACGTGCAGGTAGACCTCGCAAAACGACGCCGAGAGAGGACCGGCTCATATCCAGACGGCCGCGGCAACGGCCGTTCAGTACAGCTGGTGCACTTTGTGGTAATTTAGCGTTTGGAGGCCACATTAGCACACACACTGTAATCAGACGCCTCCACCATCAGGGAATGCGAGCGCGATGACCCATAAAACGTCCACATGCTCGATTTGACTGGTCATTTGGGGTGGACTATTCGCACATGGAGACGGGTCCACTGGTCTGATGAAAGTCGTTTTTTGTTACGCCCTACCGACGGTCGTGCAAGGGTTTGGCGCCAACGAAACACTTCATTTCAGGACAACCACATTTTAGGCACAACTGCTTTTGGGGGTGGGGGTGTAACTGTCTGGGGTTGTTTTTCCTTTGACTGTAAGTTGGACTTGTACGTTCTTGATGGTAATCTGACAGGCCAAAAATACCGTGACAATGTGCTCGCTCCATGCGTAGTCCCCCATTTCGACAATCATGCGTTGGCTGACAGGCCAATGTTCATGGACGACAACGCTAGGCCACATAGAGCCCCGAATTGTACAACATTTTTTACAGCAAGAGGCTTTTCAGACAATTCCATGGCCTGCAATGTCGCCAGACATGAACCCTATAGAGCATGTATGGGACTTTATTGGCCGAAAAATTAACCAACGCAATCCAAAATGTCAAAATATTGACGAAATTAAGAACTGCTATCTTACAGGAGTGGCAACAGTTCCCCCAAGAACGGCTTAGGCGTCTTGTGCTAAGCATGATGAGGCGTGTTACAGAACTTCACAATTAACGCGGTGGATATACTCGTTATTGATTTTTATGCCTTACACATACGCACAATAGATGCATTTAAAAGTTCTTAAAATCTGAAGACTGCATTTTAATGCAATGTTAAAAACTTCCATCAAAGACAAACTGGTTTTACGGTTTTCCAGCACCTGTTTTGTACCCCATTTTGGCTACGCCATAGTCACGTCTTTCACGATGATAAATACTTCGTAGATTGGTAATTTTAGAGCCCTTAGTCTTTTAAGAAGTGTAAGAAAAATGGTGATATCTATTTTATTGTTTTAACAGTATTGATGTAAAAAAATATATCGATAAAAATATAGGGTGGTGCTTAACTTTTGTCGGAGTGTATATATACAGAAGATCTTGGACCATAAAAGGTTTGTTTTTGAGCTTTGCCAGTTTTTTCGTTCTGGAGATTGCCTAAAATGACTCATTACTTGATTTTGGAATTATCCACTTTTTCGTTCTGTAATTATGTCCCTTAATTTTTCACACAAAAAATGCCCCAATTCCTCAGGTTTCTGCTCAATAACTTACAAATAATTTGAAATTTATTAAACAATGCTTTTAACTACAATACACCAGTCAAGTTCAAATTTTGTAGTCATGATTCCAGAGTTATGCCCCTAAATTGACAAATACATTTTTGGTCACCATGCTCTGACTTTAAATAGTTTCCTTTGGCCTTTTTGAGGGTTTCAGATAAGTTAAATTGCCATGCATATATTTAGAATTTACATTTTTTACTGTTTTAATTTCATGTTTTGACTAAATCTACAAACTTGAAAAATTGGTACTTTCAGAGTCCTACATATTTCAAAGCCCAAACTAATATAGTTTTAAGGACTAGATATGAATTTTCCCAATGAACTCCCTTGTCCCTTTTCAATTCTGTTTGAAATAAAAAGAATTACTCTTTTAATTCCTTCCTTAAATACAAAATTTACAGTATAAATGAAAGGGAAATGCCAAAATCCATTTTCAATTTTCAATTTTTTATTTGGTCATTCAGATGTCATAAATTGGTATAATTTTAATTTTACAATTTGGTATTTTAATGAACTTGTATTTGTCAACTATTTTCTGTTTTGAAAGCATAAAGTACAAATTGTACCACTTTATAAAAAAACCCAACAAAAGTTAGGGTCAACAATGCGAGTAACCATAATAACATGAACCATTCCTGTGGCAACCTCAAACTACAAAACACAAAAATTGTGACAACAGAACCCAACGACAGTATAGGTAATGCCTTTAAAACAGTCACACAATCTGGTGAGAAAAAAAAGTTTTTTAAGAGATGGAGATCCAGTGGTGAATGAGATAGAAATTATGATAATACAACATGTAATCTACATGTTCTTCAAATCAAAACACATTATAATACAACAGTATAAACATGGACAGAAGCAAGGTTAATGAATGTTTAGTTACCTGACTACTCGATAAACAGGTAGAATATATTTATTGTAGGCCATTACTACAAGGATAACGCAATCATAAGTCAATCATGAAAGAAAATGATTGAAAGCTAATCTATGGTTATAATTATAGATATTTATGGGAATTAAGTCAGTTTATGGTAGCAATGGATGTCTACCCTTATAATAATTTTCCTATGGGAAATTCAATTTGTAGACGATTATTTTTTATCATCATGGCAATTATTAACTTCGTTAGGGGTATCGATTTAGCCTCTTGCTACGATTTTTTTCCGATTGGATTTTGGAACTGTTGACAGCAGAACAAATAAATAAAATATTTTTTTTGTTTTCATTTTATCGTATCCTTCAAATATAAGCATGACATAAGGAGATGCTCAGTGTTTCCCAGAGACAAATATACTTTATATTGTGTAAAACATTATTTTTTTTCTCTAAACATGTGTTTTCCATGGTATTCTGTTGTCATTATTTCATTGTTTCAAAGTTTCGGAGTTTGTGGTTTGCCAGAGGAGTGGTTCATTATACTGTTGACCAGTACTTGTTAACTTTTTATTTTCAATTTGTTGAATACACCTGTTTAACTAAGAAATATCAAGGAATAGGGTAAAGATGAATATGGAACCCTTCTTTTGCCCATATATTTTTTTTAATCCTTGATAATCTGCACTTGTGTTAGGATAAGAAAAGCATTTAATGAAGATTTATGATTACCACTCTATAGTTTAAACAAAAATAATTTAGGGGAATAATGTAATGTGTATTTTGATAGGAAATCTTGGTACACATATGACCAACATAGTTTGATGATTAGAATATTTTAAGCACTTGTACAAGAAAATTAAGGTCTTGACTTACAAAATGTTTATTTTCATAATCCTATGCAATTGTCTTGACTGCAGTGCAAGTAAAGAAATATTTCCTTGTCTTGCACCAAAAAAACTTTTGTTAAATGTTACTTTTTATCTATGGTTTATCCTTGTTATTTTTGTTTTCTATTTACATTGTATACCCCGTATAGAAAATAAAATAATTGTGACTTGGGGAAATTAAATTTTAGACAATTGAATTTCCCACACTCTTCTAGAACCCCGTAAATGAATGATGGATTTTATCCTTGTCTGGTCTTCTCTCTTATTATGCAAATTGTAGGTCAATACCCTGTTATTTTGTCTTTAGTTTCAGATAATATCATAACTTCTGAAAAATTCTTGTGCTTTATATCAAATCTGAAAAATCCCAAGTTTTTATTTTTCTTGCTTCCCTACCCCAAAACTTGATGTTATATTATTGGTCAATGTTAGTGATGTCATTCACCAATCAGATGTAATATTGGTGTATGGAATACACTGTTTCTAGTTATTTTTGTAGTCATTTATTAGATTTTTTGTCTAAAGTCAGACAATAGTAACTGTATTAATATTTGCTAATTTAAACAATTTTTGCATAAATCTCCAGATTTCTCTTTTTTTCGCTGATACATTTTTGGTCATTTTGAATTAAAAACAATGTTTATAATATAATTGTTGGGATTCTTTTTCATGCAATATCATCTACTGTGAGTGCAGTAAAGATAGGGACCATTAAAAACAGCAAATATTTCTACAGCTTCATTGTCTAGATGTTGTTTTGCTTTTGTTTTTTTATGTTGTTGCATGTTTATAGTTGTTTTGCACTTGATTTCAGTCCAGTGCTGTTGGAGTTAAAACCATTATTATGTTGGATCAACAAGGGGGTAAGATAGATTATTTCTATAAATAAGACCTTGACTCAAATATTTTAAAGGTAGGTATGGAGTATACTCACCCAGGGTGGTCAGATGATTTCTGATGGAATATACTCACCCAGGGTGGTCAAATGATTTCTGATGAAGTATACTGGCCCAGGGTGGTCAAATGATTTCTGATGAAGTATACTCAGCCAGGGTGGTCAAATGATTTCTGATTGAGTATGTATGCTCAGCCAGGGTGGTCAAATGATTTCCGATGGTGCATACTCAGCCAGGGTGGTCAAATGATTTCTGATGGAGTGTACTACTCACACAGGGTGGTCAAATGATTTCTGATGGTGCATACTCACCCAGGGTGGTCAAATGATTTCTGATGAAGTATACTCACCCAGGGTGGTCAAATGATTTTCTGAACAATAAAATGAGTACTACACACAGTTTATTATAGTATTTTTTGTCAACTTACCATGCCACCCACATGCTGATAGCATAAGGATTGCTTACATCCCTTTACCCAAGATATATATATTGTATCTTCCTAGTCACTCACCTTACATTTTATCTGTTGAATCACAAATATTCCTACAGTTTATAGAAATTTCTAAATTAGAATGCTTAATTTGATTGCAACCACTTTAATAGAGATATGCATATCCACATTTCTTTCAAAAATTCTACAGTCGTATTATGGTATGGTGCTGTCGTTCTTCTTCTTCTGTTAACATAATTTTTTTTGGTGATAACTTTAATTCTTGTTGACAGATCTTACTGAATTTTTAATATAAATATCCTTGGCACAGAATTATGGTTGGTATTGATTTTGGGTATTACCCATTTCCAAACAAGAGGCTCAAAGTGTAAAAAGATGTTTTTATATTACACTGAGAGTTAATTGTACATTAGATGTTAGTAAGTTATTATACGCCAGTCTTGAGACGGGCCGTATTATGTGATTGGGTATGGAGGGTGGGCGTCCACACAGATTTCCGCACAATAACTTTAGTTCTGTATATCGGATCTTTACCAAACTTGGCCACATAATTCCCCTGTGGAAGTGGAAGAACCCTATTTATTTTGGTGTCATTAGGTCAAAGGTCAAGGTCACCGTTACTATAAATAGAATTTTTGACAACGGTCGTTTCCACACGATAATTTTAGTTCTGTATATTGGATTTTTACCAAACTTGGCCACATGATTCCCCTGTGGAAGGGGAAGAACCCTATTTATTTTGGGGTCATTAGGTCAAAGGTCAAGGGCACTTACTATAAATAGAATTTCTGACAACAGCATCGTTTCGCACAATAACTTTATTTCTGTATATTGGATCTTGACCAAAATTGGCCACATGATTCCCCTGTGGAACAGGAAAAACCCTATTTATATAGACGGGTGTATTTTGTGATGCACACATTTCTTGTTTTTAATGAATTCCTTATGAAAACCTCTCTCAGAAAAAGGAATTGTTATGTTTATGTAACTAATCCAGTTTGAAAAGAAAAGGGGCAAAAAGGGGAGAATATCAAAATTTGATCTGGAATCTAAAAGGGACTGATATTGTGAAATTTTTCATATATGGAAGGTATATAGAATTTTTATTTTAAATCCAATTTTTAAAGCTCAAAATAATAAGACAACACAAATATCCAACATATAGTAGGTCTAACAAATTACTTTTTAGCTCACCTTGCCATCACTTGGTCCGTTGTCCGTCTGTAGACTTTCTACATTTTAATCTTCACCTCTGAAACCGCTTTGCCAAATGAACCGAAACTTGGTAGGTCCTCTATAAAGATTGCTCATTTCGTCCCGATATGTTAACAAACATGGCCGCCACTGGCAATTCCTGTTTCTGTTTGGTTGATTTCTAAAAAATCTTCTCTGAAAACTCATGGCCAAATGAACCGAAACTTGGTAGGAAGCATCTATGGAAGGTCCTCTATAAAGATTGCTCATTTCCTCCGGATCTGTTCACAAACATGGCCACCACAGGCAATTCTTATTTCTAATTGGTTGATTTCTAAAATATCTTCTCTGAAATCGCTTGGCCAAACAAACCGAAACTTGGTAGGAAGCATATATGGAAGATCCTCTATAAAGATTGCTCATTTCGGCTAGATTCGCTAACAAACATGGCCACCATAGGCAATTCTTGTTTCTGATTGGTCGATTTCTAAAAAATCTTCTCATCTGAAACCGCTTGGCCAAATGAACAGAAACCTGGTAGGAAGCATCAAAGGAAGGTCCTCCATAAAGTTTGCTCATTTCGTCCTGATCCGTTTACAAACATGGCCACCACAGGCAATTATTGTTTCTGATTGGTTGAATTCTAAAAAATCTTCTCTGAAACCGAGTAGCCAAATTAACAGCAATTTGGTAGGAAGCACCTATGGAAGGTTCTGTATAAAGTTTCCTCAAAACAGAATGAATGGTGAGCTCACAGAGCCTCTAGTTCCTGCTGTATCCAACACATTATTGTGTCAAGCAAACAATATACAGTGTCCACATTTGCTTTTAATATATACTTGTTCAACTCTCCCTTGTTTACATGCTGGGATCGTATCATGCTGCTCTCTGTGAGACCTTTTTTTATAATTCAATTTGAATTTGATTGAGATCCATGTAAATTAAACTACAAATTATTAATTTTGGATTCTTAATTACAACCATACACATGAAAATATGCTTATTAAAAATTATCAAGAGTTATGGCATAGCATCTTCAAATAGCAACAATAGTGACAGGCAACATACATCTTTTATGAACTATGCATTTTTCATAATTTGTTGGCAATGTTAGATGTCAATTTTTAGAATATGTACTAGCAGTATGAAAGTTGCCTTCCAAATTTTATTAAGTTTATTTGATTTTTCTTCAGCCTGTGCCCCTTCCATCTTTCCAAGTCACAAACCATAATTCAACTTTGTTCTATGTAAAAGACAATAAAAGGTTCTGGATCATTCTCACATCCTTAAATTCTCAATTTTGATAATAATGAAAGCAGGTTTTTTATCCTTTGTCTATACATGTATATATATTGCTGTCATCTATTTTTAGAACAATTGGACAGAATAGAAGAAGGAATGGATCAAATAAACCAGGATATGAAAGATGCCGAGAAAAACCTCGAAGGAATGGAAAAATGCTGTGGTTTATGTGTGTTACCATGGAAACGGTAAATATTTGTAAAACACTCGCACTAATGTTGTAATTGATAATACAAAAAAGTGACTAATAGCTTCTCCACCTCAATTTTTGGTTGTTCATATGTAGCTGGAAAATTGTGAAGCCAAACTAATAAAAATTAGATGATTTTTGAATATTATATGTTATTCTCGTATATAATGTCACATTCACGGATTATGATTTATATTCCATGAGCCGAAGGCGAATGGAATATAAATCATAAGCTGTGAATGTGACATTATATACCCTGTCTATGACCGGAATAACTATTATATTATAGCTCACATCTTCATATTTAAGGAAGAAAAAAAAAAAAGAAAAAAAATCGATGCCAATGCCATATGGAAACGCCAAACTAATTTGGAATTTTCGATACATATACATTTTTATCGAAGAGAAAGAGAAAAAATTTGCACGATTTTTATGTTTTGTAATTCAAATTAAATACCAGTTAAAAACAGATCTTGGTTTTCTATAATCCTAAAATTATAATGTCTTAACGATATACCGTTTCTAAAATACTGCATTCTTTCGACTTGTGACGTTATATATATCATCATCATCATATTTTTATAAGCCGGGAATGTCACATTATATACCCTGTTTGATAGCTGAATAACAGATATACATTTTTATTATGGATTTAACCATTGTTTTTTTTTAAATACAGAACCCAACTGTATTTGATATATAAATTGCGTCTTTTATTTTCATTTTTCGTATTTCTAGATGTCACTTTCCGTACCTCTGACATGCTTTCTTCAATGACATCAAAATATTTATCACGTCATTTTACATGTATGTGATCTCTTATGAAGGAAAATCTTGTATTAACTTTCTAAATCAATACAATTTCATATGTAGTAAATTTTTTAAACTTTATAAATATAACATTAATATATCACAAAACAAAGCAATAGGTTATGCGAAACCATTTCAATAATTTAAATGTTAACAACATGTAAGCAAAACCTTGGTGTGGCCCCATGTCGTTGAATGTTTTCAAGGCTCTTGAAACGTTTTGTTTATTATTATGTTCATCACGTTATGGTACAGCTGTGGAACATAGGAGTTTGCTGAATCGATCAGGTATTTGTGACGGAATTATATGTTGTAATATTTGTTTGTTCATAAAGCCGTTTTGAGTATAAAAACAGCATTTAATTTGGTAAAAATACATGTATGTTTCCGTATTATGCTATTGATTCAGTGAAGTGGAAGTTTTTGTCGTCCATGTTGTTATCGTTTTTGGGAGACTGAAATATACAGGGGCCCCTCGACAGGATAGAAATATGTCTTATGTATATGGCTACAGACGTATACATAGCTTGATGTATATGGCTTGTTATCCAATCAGAATCCTTAAATTTTTATGTGAGCTATAATATATATATTTTTTTTTTTCTTTTTTTACATTATTACTATCATTTGATGACATTCCATATGGGGGTCATGTTGGGAGTCATGCTTTCAACCTATTAATCTGTGAATAGCCTACCAAATCTTGAGAAATTAAAATCAAAGATGTGGATAAAGTGTCGTTGGCTCCACACAACATTTGCAAGCAAGTTAATTTATGTGCTCTCTATTGGTGGTCATCCACCCAACAGTTGAACAGAAATTAGGTCACCTGGATTGTCTTGTGAACACAGTTTCTATAATGAACATTGCTGTTTATCTTTTAACCAAGCAATTGCTGAGAACTGTCATCCAATTGGTCAATATATTTTTAGTATCTTGCATTTGATTTATACATCTATCACATTTGTATCATGTCTAATGATACAGGCAGAACAACCAGACATAATCATAGGCAATGCATCTTGGTTACATGACTGTCATGATGACAACATACAGTCCTCTGAGGTTTTGCCAGCAGATTATAATATTTATAGGAAAAACCACAAATCAGATGCGCAAGGAGGAGTTTTTATACTTGTCAGCAATAAGTACTTGAGTAGTGAGCCCGCAGAGCTCAAATGTGAAAGTGAGGTAGAACTATTATGGGTCAAAATCCAAAATAAAGGTATACCAGATCTACATATTGGCAGTTTTTACAAACCTCCAAACATGACAGACGAATCTATTATACAAGAACTAGATAGATCCATCTACAGGGTCAAACAGAGTCCCAACTCGCACATCTGGCTTAGTGGTGACTTTAATCTAGGTGGAATAAACTGGAAAAATGGCTCAATAAGACCAAGAGCAAGTAACACTAAACAATGCAAGCAACTTCTTGATATTAGCCATGATCATGCATTAGAACAAATGGTTAGCAAACACACCTACATTACAGAGTCCTCACAATCAACACTGGATTAATTTTTTACAAACAACAGTACACTCGTAAATAAGGTGGAGGTGATCCCAGGTATGTCTGATCATGAGGTAGTGTACGTAGAGTCAAGTCTTAGACCAGATAAAATTAAAAAACCATTCAGGAAAATATTCTTATATAACAAAGCAGACAAACAACACCTTAGACAAAACATAACAAATATAAACCTGTGTGAAAGTAACACCAAAAATCTTACTACTGATGAGATCTGGATACAAATAAGAAGCTCCCATGGATCACCAGAGAGATAAAACCCTAATGCAAAGCGAAAAAAATTTGTTCAAGAGAATGAAACTTCACAATTCCACCAAACTTGTAGACAGATACAAGAACATTAAACAGGCAATCCAAAATGAAATGAGAAAAGCTTACTGGACATACATGGAGAACATTATTTGCTACGATGAAAATCTGGACGTAACACAAAAACAGATAAAATTCTGGAATTACATTAAAAACACAAGAAAGGACAACACTGGAGTTTCACCCCTCAGAAAAGATGGCATTCTGATTGACGACACAAAACACACAAAAGGCAGAAATCCTAAATGAACAATACCATTCTGTGTTCACTGTGTTCACTGTTGATGACATAGGAGAGAAAATACCAACTCCTTCTGACAACTATCCTAACATGCCACACGTAAACATCAAAACAGAGGGTGTTGAAAAATCTGGATCCATCAAAAGCAACTGGGCCAGATGAAATACCTGCACATATATTAAAGGAATATGCACATGAATTTGCTCCCCATCTGGCCTCTTTCTATAACATCTCTCTCATCTGATTGGAGACAGGCCAGTGTCATCCCTGTCTTCAAAAAGAGTGAGAAATACCTTGCAAGCAACTATAGGCCCGTATCTTTGACTTGCAGAGCTCTGCTGCATGGAATTAGAACATAGTTGTGTCCAACATGGTGAAACATTTTAAATTCATGACATCTTAGTGGACTGTCAACATGGCTTCAGGGCCAAGAGAAGCTGCGAGACACAATTAATCTCCCTTACACATTAGTTAATCAACCATCTCCACTCTGGAATCAGGCTGTCTAGCGGCCCTAAAATTCTTAAAAAATCCTAATTTTTTTTAGTTTTGCTAAAATTCCTTAAAAAAATTTTGAATTCAAGGCAGGCTGTCCAGCGGCCCTAAAATTCCTAAAAAATCCTATTTTTTTTTAGTTTTGCTAAAATTCCTTAAAAAATTTTGAATTCAAGGGGAAATCCTAAAAAAGCCCTAATTTTTCATGTCAATTCCTATTTTTTTTTTTTTTTTACTCTAGCAATTTAGAAAATGCATTCATACAAAATGTGTCTTAATGTAGTTTGCAGTTCTTATTCAGATTAGACAATAGAACCCTGAAGACGCCCTTCCTGTACTTAAAGTATTTTTTGTGAGTTTCTTTATTGTCAAATTTGCGAAGGTAAGTCCATTTAAATGTCTAAAACTGCCCTAATTTAGTTATAAAATTCCTAATTTTAGCCCTAAATTAGCCCTAAAATTTCTTAATTTTATTCCTAAAATTCGCCCTTATTTTTTGTCAAAAAGTGCTGGACAGCCTGTGGAATACAAAATGACTGAATAATTCTTGACTTCTCTAAAGCCTTTGATAAAGTGTCCCCATAAGAAACTACTATGCAAACTGGATAATTATGGCATAAGAGATACCACCTTAAGATGGATAGGATCATTCTTAAACAACAGAATGCAGCAGGTTATTCTTGATGGGGAGTCATCCAGCAAACTTCCAGTTGTCAGCAGGGTACCCCAGGTGTATGTCCTGGGATCCCTTCTCTTTCTCACGTTTATTAATGACCTACCAGCAGCTGTATTGTATTCTGTATTGACCAATCAGGCACTTCTCTTGACTGAAACACTACAGAATGACTTGGATAAGCTAGCACAATGGGAGCAACAATGGGGCATGCAATTCTACCCTTCCAAATGTAACTCTATGTCTGTCACATGATCTAAAACACCTTTCCAATACAACTACATCTTAAAAGAACACGCTCTTGAATCAGTAGAAACAGCAAAATACCTTGGAATCACCATCTTGTCCAACATGACCTGGAATGTACACATAAACAACATCAAAAGCACCGAAATTATCAGGATTTTTGAGTTAGAAACCTCTAAATAAAGAATGAACATACTAAGAGCATGACATATAAATCCTTAGTTAGATCAAACCTGGAATACTGCTCAACCATCTGGTCACCACACACTAAAAAACAGAAAAGTGAAATAGAAAAGGTTCAACGCAGAGCAGTCAGATACACAACAAGTAGATTCCATAACACTAGCAGCGTGACATCTATGGTGGACCACCTAGAATGGAATTCCCTAGAAACATGCAGAAACAAAAGTCACTATGCTATACAAAATTACACACAATCTCGTTGCCATCAATCCAGACTACTTTAGCTCTTCTCAGACATCACTCGCACGACACAGTCATAGTCTTCGATACAAACCCTTCAACACATCCGCTGACTTCTTCAAATTCAGCTTCTTCCCTCATACAGTTGTCCTTTGGAATGCATTACCACCTGATATTGTCTCTGCTTCTTCTTTGGATCAGTTTAAATCACAGATCCAAACCCACTACATCTTAACAGTTTTCCATTTTATATATATGTAAATACGTTACTTTTTTATCTTTTTTATTATTGATTAATTGTAAATATATGGTCTGTTCACGCTGATGCATAGTCGTCACAATTGCCGGAGCATCGTATGATGTAGATGTAGACTAGGTCTGTTTATCAATAATCATAGATAATAGAGCTGGGTTATTGGTGTTAAACATCACTTTCAGCAATATTACAGTTAGATCATCGCTGTCAGTCTTATTGGTGGAGGAAAATAGAGTATACATAGAAACCATAGGCTTGCCACATGTCAGTGTTGTGTGTGTATGAAAAATCACCAATTTTGAGAATTGTGTATTGTTTACGCGATAACTTTAGTAAACATGGATAGATTTGAATAATATTTTGCAAGTGGCTTGTAATTATCATTATCTTGGATGGGTTCTAACATGGAAATATTTGAAGCAAGGGTTTTGGGGGAAAATGTTAGTTTTTGGTTGAAAAATCACCAATTTTGAGAATTGTGTCTTGTTTACATGATAACTTTAGTAAACATGGATAGATTTGAATAATCTTTGCATGTGGCTTGTAAGTATGTTATACATTAAGACTGCAAGGCTGCTTTCTATAAATATATAAAGCTAAATATTATGCAAGTGCGGGGGGATACGTCACACATTCATGCGCTAGGCGGTTCTTTTATTAAATTCCAGCCAATGATATAGCAAAAAAATATGAGCTATTAGATTTTTATCAATTATCTCAATAATGAAAATGAAATATTTCAAATACTGGAAAATTTGCAATCAAAATGCTATCAGTTGAAATCATAATGAAGTAAAATATTTTTAAAAGAATTTTGTTATTGTGTTTTTTTTTTATTAGAATGAAGAATTTTGAAAAAGGAGGAGATTATGACAAAACATGGAAGGTTTCTGAAGATGGAAAAGTCAACACTGATGGACCAAGGATGGTTGTAGATGAAAGAAATGGAGCAGGGCCACAGGGAGGTTTTATTACAAAGTAAGTACAGAGCAGGGCCACAGGGAGGGTTTATTACAAAGTAAGTACTGCACATGTAACATTTTAACAACAAATCATATTTTTTATGCAGCTCAATTGAGGAATAGTTGTAATCTTCATATATAAATAATTACATTACTTCCGTGTTTCATTGAAATGTTACAATATGATTGGTTATGAAGTGGTCACATGATTATAAAAGAGATGTTTCAAATCAGAATGAAACTCAAACCTGAACTTGCACGTGCCTCCATGACGACGTCAGATGTAAACAATCAATGGCGTAGTAATTTCCAACAGCAAATAATCTAACACAAATAAAATTCACAACGAAAAATTCAACTATATTAAATTTTGGTGTGATTTAAATATAATTATAAGAATTGAATGAATTCTTTTGAAGTTTCATTGGGTATGAAAGCGTTGATCGAACTACATTTTCAACATGAAGCGCTACCGCGCTTCATTGAAAATGTACTTCGGTCAATGCTTTCATACCCGAATGAAATTTCAAAAGAATGCATTCAATTCTTAATAAAACAATGTTTTCCATGTAATTTGACAAACATTACTTTAAACATGTAAATATTTGAAATAAAACTTCAATTACAATTTAACTATACCAGTAGGTAAACAATCAATTTTCCAACCATTAAAGTAGCAGTGTGGTATAAATGGTCACACTGTTGTTCAATTACAACCCTTCTTGTCACACTTGATGGAATTTAATCAATACAAAGCATCCTCCACTATTCAACCAGCAAAGATATTGATTGCCAGAAATTTTCTTGGTAGTATAATATGGTTAATAAGCTTTATAAAGCTTTAAAATGTATACCTGCTCTTGATATTTGGTATTTAATTTAATTCTTTATTTATTAAAAGATGGTTACAAGCAGCCAAAGTCCACAAGTAGCTCTCCTCAACATATACAGAATATACACAATAATGATATTAAGCTTTAAACATAATGAAATAACATAAGACGTACGACAATATATACAGAACAAGATACACAAACATACAAACTTTCATGCAGATGCTCTATCTGACACACACCTATAATGAAATAACACAAGATGTACTACAGTATATACAGGACAAGACACACAGCCATACAAACGTTCATACAGATGCTCTCACTGACACACACCTATAATTAAATAATACAAGATGTACTACAGTATATACAGGACAAGACACACAGCCATACAAACGTTCATACAGATGCTCTATCTGACACACCCTTTCAAAAACAGATGTGTAAGGTCCCGATCAGTTAGCAAACATGGCCACCATAGGCAATTCTTGTTTTGGTTGGTTAATTATGTCTCCCCCCACTTTGGTGGGGAGACATATTCTTTTTGTCCTGTCCGTCCGTCACACAGTTTGTTAGCGCAACTCCTCTGAAACTACTGAACAGAATTTCATGACACTTGGTAGGTAGTAAGGACACCATATGTAGTTGTGCATATTACCAGGAAATTTTGATAGCCTGAATTTTATGGGAGTTATGCCCCTTTGAACTTAGAAATTTCCCGAAATTTACTACTGAAGCAGCTTATCAGCGCAACTCCTCTGAAACTACTGAACAGAATTTCATGAAACTTGGTAGATAGTAAGGACACCATATGTAGTTTTGCATATTACCAGGAAATTTTGATCCCCTAAATTTTGTGGGAGTTATGCCTCTTTGAACTTAAAAATTTCCCGAAATATACTTCTGAAGCAGCTTGTCAGCACAACTCCTCTGAAACTATTAAACAGAATTTCATGAAACTTGGTAGGTAGTAAGGACACCATATGTAGTTGTGCATATTACCAGGAAATTTTTATCTCCTAAATTTTGTGTTTCATGGATTAAAAACAGTTTTTTTTTGTTATTCATTGAAGCTTAATTTTATTTGTTACCTAAATAGATTTTTTACCTTTGACTACAGTTTGTCGGACGGGGGGAGGAGACATACGTTTTTGTGGGCAAAAACAAACTTTAATTTCTAAAAAAAAGCTTCTCCTCTGAAACCGAGTAGCCAAATGAACCGAAATTTGGTAGGAAGCACCTATAGAAGGTTCTGTATTAAGTTTCCTCAAAGCAGAATAAAAGGTGAGCGACACAGACTCAACACACTGAGCCTAAAGTCTTAGATCCAGAGTTCTCCCCAATAAGCAAGTCATGAAAAATGCAAAGCTGATCGTTGATAATAGTGCTATTGGCCAGTAATTTACTTTTTTCACTCTTCACACCTTTGTTTTTAAATTTCCATTTGTCAATGAGTTAAATAGTTTAGTTCGCGGTATATAGATGGAGTGAGCGCAAAATTATTTGGTATGTGATAATGACTACCATAATCTAAAAGTCCAAAAGCAAAGTTATGTTAAGCTTTGGGTTTTTTTTGTAGAATAACAAATGATGCTAGAGAGGATGAAATGGAACAAAATATGTCAGAAGTCAGTGGCATGCTGGGTAATCTGAGGAACATGGCTATTGATATGGGAAGTGAAATAAGTGCTCAGAATAAACAGTTAGATAGAATATCAAGCAAGGTCAGTAGTGTATTTAGATACCAGAAAAGTTTTGATCGATATATACATTCACAAACAATCCCATTTCAACACATATTCATTCTAACGACCCAATTCCTCAACTCATGCATGTCAAATTAATTCAGGCAAGGCAAACTGTGTGAACAATTTTAAAATGGTCACAGAGAGTTGCGGCATAATTTATTCATTACTGAAAGTGTTAAAAGAGGCAACCCATATTGTTCAAGGATGGGTAAATATTTTGGGTTCTGTAAGATTTGATTGTTGCTTTATTAATATTTTTCTCACTAGAATTCAAAGTAAATAAAGTGATTGTACCATAAAATGTTGAGGTTACTGTGTCTCCTTTTTATTTCAGGCTGATTCAAATGCTACACGTATTGGAGCTGCTAACCAACGAGCAACTAAGATTCTTAAAGAAAACTAACTGACCTGTTAATTATCCAAGATGGCCACACTGGTTGATTATGCAACTTTTGGTTTCCAGCATTATCTTAATTTTTTCTGACAGCCAATGTTACTAATATTTTGAAATTACATTTTAGATTGATAAAATACAGGTCAAGCTTGATATTGAGGTATCTGACTTTTATAGTTCCAGAGTTATGCCACTTAAGTTTCTAAAATATGATATTACCAATATTTTGTTATTAAGATTGATAAAATGCAGATCAAGCTTGATTATGAGATATCTGATTTTTACCATTCCAGAGTTATGCTCCTTAATTATGCGTAAAATTTTGTTTTGGTTTTTTTGAGAGCATTATTTTTAATTTCTCAAATCCCATTTGACTAATATTTTATAGTTACATTAAGATTGATGAAATACATGATCATGATCAAATACATGTCAGCAAAATACATTTGTCACCTGACCTTGATCTCAGTTTCATGATCTTCTAACTTTGTTAAATTTAAGTAAAGTTTTAATGATTAGATTGGTTTTTCCATTACAATACAATACAACCTAAGGATTACCATACTTGGTCTACACTTTGATCATGCTGGGTATAGGTCAATTTTGTTCTCACAATATCCTCTCAAAAGACAAGATCTCTGGCAAGTGACCACAGGCTCTACAAAACCTATTTTTGTTTTAGTTGTGATACTATAAATGTGATGTAGATGTTTAAGTAGGTCAATACAATGTAATACAAAACACGTCTATATCTGATATATGAATTGTTGTATATCATGATCTTAGAATTAAACCTGTAACTGGTCATGTTTTGGTGACATTATCTGTTTTAAAAATAAATATCTGTATTATTGTTTTGTAAAAGACATTTTTGATGAAAACTTGTTTATTATTGTTTTTTTTTATAAATTACATAAAGCTTATGTATTTTCTTTAAAGATGAACATCAAGCAAAGATTGGTAAATTTATTTGATAAAGAGTTAAAAAGATGATGACAAGAAATTCCTTAAGTTGAACATCTTCAATTAAAATTTAAACAATATATTTAAATTTATGTTTTTGTACATATATTATATTTCAAGGTGAATATAACATTGCCCTTTCTGGGAGGATTAATCATTTTTGTATTCCTGTAGAATGGGTCATATATGTATGGCATGGAAGCAACAGGATAAAAGTGCTGAAATCATGTCCTTTAATTTTGATTGATTTATAAAAAAAAAAAAAAGTTTTATTTCTTCTCATATTTTTTATTTGATATGTAGATTTCAATTGGACAGTATTTGACGAGAGTTGAGTTGAAATCTATTTATTTAATGTTGGTAAAATACTACCATAATGTATATAGACATATGATCTTAGAACTTAGTAGATTTTACATATGATGCATTTAAACTTATTGTAGTTCTAAAGTAAGAGGTTTATTTATAGAAGTTTTATATTAATGATTTCTAACCAGTTAATTCATTGAATTTGTATCATTCTAAGGGACAGACCTGGTTTTATGAAATTAAATTGAAGAAAAAATTCAGTTTACCTTGATTTGAATGAAATATGACATTAAAATGGACTGGCTTGTCTTTATGCTAGATAAATATAAAGAGCTATATCCAACAGGAAGCTTCAGGATTTATCACCCCATCTTTTCTCCAAGTAATATTAATATTTTGCATTAAAAGATATTAAAAATGACAGAAACTATGCTTTAAGAAAATTCTGAATTTCCATACTATTTCTAAACTGATTACATTGTAATCAGTTTTGCTAATGTTAATTAAGTATTGTTGAGTAATGAAATATGATATTACAGATTATATGTTTAATAAAGTCAAACATTAATAGTATTGTTACATTCCAATCATTCTTGATATTCCATAGATATCAATACATCAGCATGGGAGATTATCTCCCTTTACATAACAAACACTTAAGCAGTGTTTCCATGTATATGTATATTGTTACTCATTGAAATTTCTCCCTGAATATGTTTTTTCAAAAATCTAGATACTTGACCTTGATTCAAGGTCATAAAGTTGAAGGTGAATGTCATTTGTCCTTTTGTTTCGTATGTATTAATATTACAGTAATACAAGAAAGCAACAGGGATAGTGTATCTGATAGTCAATAATTTATTATACTATTTTAATATATTGGCTATTGAATTTAGATTATTATATTTTTCATCATAATTTATTGTATTATATTTTGTACATAAGATGTTTAGTAATAGAGAACCAATTTTTATTATTCTTAATATTTCTTTTTACTTTGTGCAATACTCATTAATGTGTTATACAATGTATGTTCAATCTGTGACAATATTTGTTATGTGGTTTAATCTCATCTAAAGTTTTAGGTAGCTGATTATTGGGCGTTTTATCATCTAATTACAAATAGTTGTAGTTGATTTTCTTCTCACAATTTCTTTTGTCTAAATATCTAATACTAAATTCTCAAAATTCCAGATGTGTAATTTAATACACCAATTAGTCAGTTGTGAATAATAAAGTGGCAATGTTTGTTTATTTATTAAGTCATTTTTTAAATCAATTAAGGAAAAAAAAGTACTGTATTATTTTTTTAATCAAATGAAGGGGAAAAAAACAATTGCTTGACAAAATTTTTATTTTGGAGAAAAACAGTTATAAATAATTTTTTGAAAATAAAATTGTTTTTCTGTATATAGGTAATTTTCACTAATAGTGTAGCATTATTTGTCGCTATTTTCCGTAGGTAGTACGATTTAATATCATAGAAGTAGTCTCAAATATCATAGCTAAAATGTAACATCATAGCTTCTATAAACATTAAATCATTTCTTATTATCAGAAGGAAACAATTTTTTAATCTTTTTGCGCTCAATTTATCAGCAGAAAATTCTAACGAAAGAATCAAAATTTCTGAGTGAACCTCCACCATTCTGCTGTAAGTGAACAATTTGTTATGTGAAATGACATGTTTTTTCATTGGCATTACCAAAAATGTTACAGTGTTTTGACAAGTGATATTGTGATATATTACATTCTAATAAATCTTTCAATCATTTACTTGTCTTATCCTAATGCCACATTCAAGGAATGTCAAATCAGTATATATGTATACAGGTTTTTTTTTTAGGTTATCCAGAAATACTTCTGGTGTTATATGTCAGTATACCAGTATTCATAGGACGTCCTGGCTTCAATTCATTATAAGGTGCTGTCGTGGTCGTGATTGTATGGTAGTTGGATTTATAACTACCTATCCAATCAGTGCCTATCACCCTATAGTTGTGAGTTCGAATCATACTCATAGTGAGCTGTACTCAATAAAACATTGTGATAAAGTTTGTCAGCAACTTGCTGCAGGTCGGTGGTTTTCTCCGATATCCTCCACCAATGAAACTGACCACCATGATATAACTGAAATATTGTTGACAGTAGCATTAAACACCATAAACCAACCAAGAATGTTTGCCATGCATGAAACTATGACACCATTTGAACTACAATATAAACAATGTACCAGGAAATAAATGAATTCCCATTACTTATATATTATATACCATTCTTTCAGTTCTCAATATATTTAATCACATGAACATCACCACTACAGCCATTTGTACCTATATCAACTACAAATGTACATATACTAAGTGGACATAATTGTTCATCAACTCTGATTTTTCCCTATATATTTCATGTAAAACAACATTTTTTCAAAAACTTATACAGAGATCATTTTTTGACCAGTTTTACTCAAATTGTCATTCACAAATGCAAAATATTCTGACATTTTTCGTCATAATCTTCATAAATGTTCTGATTTGTAGCTTTTCACGATTTAAACACAGTCTTGAATTCTTGAAGTTCAAAGATACTATACTTAATAGTAGTTTGTCATGTTCAAATTAAAAGTTGTGTTTAAAACATGAAGTTTTAAAATCTTAAATCACAAAATTACACAAAGATTATAAAGAAAAACTTCAAACATTTTGCGTTTCTGAGAGAAAATTTCAGTAAAATTGGTTACGAAATAACCTATGTATAATTTTTTGAAAAATCATATGAAATACGCTATATAAGGAAAAATCGAAAGTGACAAACAATAATGTCCACTTACTGTTTATCCTTGAGTACAACAATAATGTCCACTTACTGTTTGTCCTTTGTTTTACATGGATACAATATTGTTTCTTAAAGTACAACAATAATGTCCACTTACTGTTTGTCCTTTGTTTTACAAAGATACAATATTGTTTCTTAGAGTGCAACAATCATGTCCACTTACTGTTCCTCCTTTGTTTTACAAGGATACAATATTGTTTCTTAGAGTACAACAATAATGTCCACTTACTGTTTCTCCTTTGTTTTACAAGGATACAATATTGTTTCTTAGAGTACAACAAAATTGTTCACAGTTTTCACATTAACAATTTCCACATGTAAATACACATCAAAATGTTTGCTGATCTTAATCACAGGTTATGGCCAGTCTCACACATACTTAGTGTTAGGCAAGATTTGAGATCCTGTAATGACTTTGAGATGATGAACAATAATAAAAAAAAAAATTGACATGAGTTTCGAATAGATATTCTGTCGTTTCAGCTCTAAATCATTTCTTTAAAAAAAAAAATTAACATTCATTAAATTTTATTTCATACATATTTCAACAATACATCAATAAATTAATAAAACAAATTTCTAAGTACATTTTACAAACATTATATATAAAAGAAAGGTATATGAAATATGGTACAGAAAGTTTAGAGAGCAGGACTGTACAGCATTGTAGTAAAGTGGTATGATTAGTCAATGGGTAACATAGTGGCAAGTAAATTACAGATATATACAGTGGAACCTGTCTAATCAGACACACCAATGTACCAGGGAAGTGTTTCGGATTGTACAGGATGTTGAAATACTCTGGTTTTATTTTAGCAAACAAATACTTTGGGACCATACATTTTTCTTGGATGTCAGATAGCACAAATTCCACTGTATAAATAACACATCTATACACTATATACATAGTTAATTGCTGCAGTTCATTAGTTTTCTCTGTGTTCTCAGATTTCCTACACCCAAAAAACTGATATTTTGTTGAATCACTAAAACACAACCTAAACTTTTTGATTAATGATGCCAACCAACAGAAGACAATGGAGTGAAAACTTTACATGGAATCTCAAAAAACTCAAAAAACCTAGACGACAACAGAAGTAGTCGAGAAATTGATATCTTGTAATTTCATTTTAGACATTGAAATTGAATATATTGAAGGAAACAATGGAAATTAAATGCCCTTTTTCACCCAAGATTTAAAATGAAAAATAATTATGCAATAAAAATTGATAGGCTTGAAAGATAATTCTTTTATATACATGTACTATCATTTCTTATAAAATTCAACAAACCTGACTGTTTTCTGTGTATTCAGACAATAAATATAAAAAGAGAAAAATGAAATCATGACATCAACCTGGAAAAAAAAGATTTCCTTGGGTGAGTGAGTGATTGTTGTTTAATGCCAACAGAGCAATTTATCACCACCAATGCGGTCAAGATTTCCTTGTAGATGGACAAGTGCCTTATTTGTTCATAATATAAAAAACAATTCAACTGTCAACATGTTCACAATATGCATGTTACATCTAAAATTAAACAAATACATATAGTTTTACAATAGAATTAGATAGTCCTTGGAGCTGGTAATCACTCACCTGGTTAAGTTACATTATACTTACTTAATTGAAGAAATTGTCATTATTGACATACTATACACAACAACTTTTAACAAAAATATAAAATATTTTTTTTTTCAGTTATTTTAACAAAATATTGACAGAAAAACACAATATATATATACATGTAACATATCATTCAAATTTCAAATTGTAGCTAATTCCAGTGTAAAGTGGTGGAATTTTTGCCAATTAAAGAAACAACAAATTTTAGTAATGACAGCCATCTTGGATAGAAGACTGGGCTGTCGATAAAAGTTTTTAAACAGAACTACCAAAAAACCATCAACTGCCATGTTTGGCTTAATTTGATTCATTGGTTTCAGAAGAGGATTTATTTTGGTCAAAACAATCTATGAAATCAATAGTTTTTTTACTGCAATTTTGAAACATTTCAGAAAAAAGAATTGCTAAATAGACTTTTTTTTTAAAGATTTTGTTACTATTTCATTCAAAATGTACTTTATAAATCTGATTTCTGATCGCTTATACAAGTCGACAGATGTTTTTTCTTAATAAAAAAAATTAAGGTGATGTAATTCTATATGATTATTAAAAGTTACAATTAGAAATAACAATTGCCTAAATGGTGTCCATGTTTTTTTGTCACATTGTAACAAAATGAGGATTTTTTTCATAGAAGACCTTCCAAATCCATTCCATCAAAATTAATCCCAACTGGCAAAGAAATTTCGTAGGAAAATATTTTTTGTATATTGGCCAATAACAAACAAGAATGCTTATATCAGCCATGTTTTCTGTCCTATTTAAATCAATTGAGAAATTGTTGTAGAATTCATTCATGTTAAGTTTGCTTCCAATTGGCATAGTAGTTTAAGAGAAGATCTTTTTTGTAAATTTGTCAATCAGAAGCAAGAATGCATGTATCGGCCATGTTTTTTCTCAGATCAAATCGAAATGAAGATTTTTTTTGTAGAGGACCTTCTAAACATCATTCCTGGTTCCAATTCGCCATGTAGTTCAAAGGAGAAGATTGAAACGTGAAAAGTTTACAGACGATAGACGGACGACAAGTGATGGCAAAAGCTCACATTAACCTTCAGGTTAAGTGAGGTAAAAATACATTTTGTCTGTTTGATCTTTTGTCTGTAATAAGCAACTCTCTGTATATATCATGTGTCAGTTAAACTTTTTCTTGGTAGCTGTAAATCTCTCCATGTACTACAAAATACAAAAGTTTATTCTTTACGTAACAAGAAGACATATGAATGTAAATGAACAAGAGAAGAAAAAAAATAATTGTGAAAAGGAAAGAATATAGTGGAATGACTCTTCAACTTCCCAGTCAGAATAAGATCTTCAATTATTGACAATAAACTCAATCAGATTAAATACCTCACTCCAAAGATCTCAAGCAGAGTGATGGTTTGTTTTTGGGGTACCAAAGATCTCAAGCAGAGTGATGGTTTGTTTTTGGGGTAAGTAGGGTCCAATCAGAGTGACAATATTATCTTGTACTAGACCAGCACACCGATATGGATTTTTATAGTGCTTGAACATTAAAGTGCTAGCATAAAATTAATATTAAATAAAAGGCCGTTGGCCACTGGTCCCCCGACGCCAAGGTTATATCGTAAGATTAAATTTTGAAACTACTGTAAACTAGAGGGTCAGGTGAGCCTGTATCACTCATAATTCTGAAAGGGGACCACCCAAGGACCATTTTGAAGTAAAAAAAGGGGAGTAACTCTGGTTAGATTTGTCGAAAAATCATCATTATCGAATTTGACCTACATGTGTAGATATTCATGAGATACACTTACATACCAAACCTAGTTTCAATCTGACTATTTGTTCCCAAGTTATCATCTGGAAACCAAATATTTAGCAATTTTGAGGTATAAAAAGGGGCACAACTCTAGTAAAAATAGTCGAAAAATTGTCATTATCGAACTTAGATATTCATAAGATACACTTACATACCAAACCTAGCTTCAATCTGACTTTTCACTCACAAGTTATCATCTGGAAACCAAAAAGCACACGGACAGACGGACGGCACCCATTTCTATAGTCCCCTTCGACGAAGCGTCGGGGGACAATAAAATTTAGAATTCACAATTAAAATATATTTCACATTACCAGTTTCATAAAGGGAACCCCAGTGTATAGAAATGGGACCCATTTTTTCTGCCCTAGGGTACAACCTCTCTGGGACATCTGCTGATTGTATAAATATACACAACTACTAAGGACAGCATAAAAAAAAGTGCTTCTTGTTTTTAAAATGTCAGTCTCCATAGAGACAAATGGCAGCAGCTCATGATTAATAGTAAATTAGCAGTCTTCATGCTTAACTTTTTACCTTACAGGTGGGGGCCTGTAAGTTCAAATATTTACAGGCCCGAATTTGAAAACTACATTAATGACCATTAATTCAAACCATCAAAACTCAAAACATGATGATGTACCAAATATTATGTGGACATGTCAATTATGCATTAGGGAAGACCAGAATGCAAGTAAAAAAACAAAAGGACACTTTATTTTGGATCCATGTTTATATTAATCTCTTGAAAATTCTAAAATCATATTGTCAATAGCATCCTCAGTATATTCCATATCATAATCACTGTCCACCTCCTCCTCCTCCTCATCATCATCATCATCATCATCACAACCAATATTGTTATAAGACTCTTACAACAAAAACTTATGGTGTCACCATTGCGTGTGACATATATTTTGGTGATAAATTTTAATATGTCACTATGCTTTGAATTAATACCACACAAAATGTAAAAAGTCCTATTTGTGTAGCCTTCAGCAGAAGAAATATGTCTATGCCAATTTGCTCAACAGTCCAATTATATATAGATAGCTAGGGAATGCAAATATAGCATGAACGTATATTGACACTGACAGTCATAAACTGAAGCAAGTAAAGGCTGTAATTATTATTTGTCAGACCTCAAATTAGAGTGCAACAATGGAACAAAACTACTGTAGTTAAAAGTCTATTTCTTAACTGAAGAGGTATTAATTATGTTGACACAGGTTTGTCAGCATATAAACAGTTCTATATATAGATCGCAATTTTAAATAAAAAATACCGATTGGATTTGGAGGCGGATTGATAAAAATCTGAAGTGTCCCTGTGCATTTCAATGAATTTTGAATGACCCACTTTCGTAAATATGAACATATTATATATGAGAACTCAGATTTTATGTCACAGGATTGGGAAAAAATAAATCAAAAGATAGTTTGGTTAAAAGTAGCTTCGATCAACATTTCCCGTAGCACAGTGTCTGATTGCGCCCCCTTTCTCGTGGTGCCATTTTTATTTGATATTGAACGAAATTAAAGTTCTTTAAACCGAAATGGATTATTTTTCAAGAAAGTCACTTTCAAAATACTTAATGAATACCAGTGATTCAGCTAGCGCTCGTCACTTACATCATTGACGATTGATTTTCGGAAGTGACGAGTATTTCCCGTACCCAATTCGCCACTTGAATTTTTTTTAAATCATAGAAAAATGTTTGTAAAAATCCATTTTTCTTCTTCATTTGCTGATTAAAACTAATTAGTCACTACAATGACAATTTTTTGACATGTCACAAGTCAATCAATGGATCATAGAATTTTTGTTTTGATTGTGTAATCTTCTATCTCGACATCATGTTTATTGAAATCATTGGTATTATACCAATGATTTCAATAAACATGATGTCGACATTTTCATAAATGGCACATGGAAAAAATGTGCGGGCAACATAGGGTGGCTCTTCAATATTACAAGGCTACTTGAACTTCGCTTTTGATCAACGAGAAATGGAAGTCAACCTTCACAAGGTAACTTCTTCACCCTCTAACGTGAGCCCTGCTTCTCGTCCTTTTTTAAAACTTACAGGATGGTAAAAATATCAACCAATCAAATTGCAAAAAACAGACACACCTAAATCTATTTCGAACATCGGAAAATCTTAAAAGGACTTGTTTGCCTACCCATTTTTTGCATTGACTCAGTAGCAACTGAAAACGGAGAACAATAAACTAAATATCTACACACAATATCTTATGAAATTAACTTTTGAAACTATACTAGGCCAAAAAAGAAACGATACCAATTTGTTTACAAAAATAAATAATTTAATTTTTAACAAAATTTTAGGCAACAAATATATTGATATAAATTAACATTCAAGCATGCAAAATCAACAAACAAACTTGGTAAAAAATCATTTGTTGTATTGCACGAGTTATCGGAAACGGACATTTTTGAAACCTGACATTGAAAAGTTAGTAACGAGTATGGCCACCTCTTGCTTGAATGACTGCAGTCAATCTGCGACGCATTGACGCAATTAAACGTTGAATACGTGCCTGGGGAATGCAATTCCACTCTTCGAGTAACGCAGTCCTCAGTTGATCCACGGATTCAGATTGTTGTGGACGCCTACGCACTCGTTTATCAAGTTCATCCCATAAGTGCTCAATAGGCAACAAATCAGGCGATAATGCAGGTCATGGTAGAACATTAATGTTATTCTGTGCAAGAAACTGGTTGCATATGCGTGCCACGTGGCATCTGGCATTGTCTTGTTGGAAGGTGTGGCGATTCCTATGGCGGGAAATGAACGGCTGGACAATAGCAGACAAAGTTTCGTCACGATAACGCACTGCATTCAGATTACCGTTGATGATTTTTAAGTCAGTATGTCCACAGTGGGTAATCCCTACCCATACCATCACACTTCCGCCTCCAAAGCGATCACACTCGTGCACACATACGTTTATGTAACGTTCACTGGGCCATCTGTATACCCTCATTCTGCCATCACTCCTTCGCAAGCGGAAACGTGACTCATCACTAAAAATGATGTTCTGCCATCTCCTACGGGTCCAATAATGACGTGCTCTGGCCCAACGTAAACGTGCATTGCGGTGACGTTGTGTAAGCACTGCACCAACGACAGAACGACGTGATCGCAATGCAGCAGCTTTCAGTCTCTTGCGAACGGTTTGAGCGGATATTCTGGGGTTATGTCTTCCTTGTGTTTGTCTAGCAGTTACTGTAGCTGGTACAAACCGATCCCGTAGATGGATCAATCTACTGTGGCGGTCTTGACGTAGCATCGTTTCTCTGGGACGTCCACTACGTGATCTTTCAGAAGTGGAACCTGTTTNTCTCAATCGACTCATTAGCCTTGTAATTGTCAGTTTGGAACATCCAAAGTGGTTTGCAACCTCAATTTGACGCATACCTGCTTGTACCATACCAACTGCTCTGTCCCTCTCATGTTGACGAAGACGTGGCATTGAAAAACTTGTAAAATTATGTGGTCAATTTTTATCACCTTTTGTTTACATTTGTCCACCGGACATTTAATGACCTATGTTAAATTTACAATCCATATCGGGAAGCGCAATCTTCAATTCCGCGTTAAAGATTTCAAGACATGAAAATGACGTCACGCTTCCTTAAACGTAAAGAATAAATTCACACTGCAATCTCCGAACAATAAATTGTATTAAACTATTTAATACAGATTCGAAATCAGAATGACAAAAAAATTATTTTGATAAAAATGTTGGTATCGTTTCTTTTTTGGCCTAGTATATATGACTTTTTTTCACAGGCCCGTTGCACTTGTGGAACTACTAATTTTATACGTCTGTGTAAAATTTTACACGCATCAGGCTACGGACTACTGCCTAATTTCGCAGACTGTATTAGAAGTGGTTGTTAGTGTCACTATTTTAAGACACTATCATCTCTTTTATATGCTCTCTCCATGAATATAGCAGTTGAAATACAGCTCACTTCATTCTAAACAACCTTGAATCAATTGCATCACTGATACTAATATATACATAGAACAATTCAGACCTTAATTGAATATGGTTTCAGAGGAATTTTTTTCCAATTAAGGGAAATAACTCTGTAAATGTGAAGATCAAATTCTTCATGGATTTGCTCTATCCCCCAACCTCAATGGTACAAACTTTACCTCGTCATATCCTTCTCTATTGTTGAATTGCTTTACATCAAAAACATTTCCTTCTATTGCCAATAATGCTATCTGTGAATGTTTAAGGATCTGTGGAGTAAATGCTGAGATTTCTAAACAATTTTCTTCCAAACGCAAGACTTTTAATCGTGGACATTTAGAAACACTTTCTGGTAAAACTGACACCTGGAAAAAAGAAACATACATATATTTATTTTCCCTTACCACCTACTTTTCTTTGACCTTTATGCATAATAGTTCAATATCATCCTGCTCTACTGATAGTACATTTATAAAAGAGTTACTTATTTTGAGGGCAATATCAAGATTTATGGACTGACCAAGAGCCTGGATATGAACTGCTCCACTTGGACACATAACCATTATCCATAATCACGATTCCCTACATCAATGGTAGTCTGCTTTACATAAGGGTAATAACAAAATTACCGAACACAGAGCAATCTTCCAAAGGGAAATTCAAAACTCATAAATCAATAAACAGACAAAATCAGTCAACAACCAGGAAACATATCATAGCATATACATTGTATGCACTCTTTGTTACGATGAATCCATTTTTTGTTTTTTTTAAATTGTTTTTCATGATTTGATACTGTGAAAAAATAGCAGGACATAATCTAATTTTATTTCTCTACGAATTTATTAAGGCATTTAATTGTGTGAGTGACTGATTGTTGCTTAATGCCAAATGAGAAATTTGTCAGCAAGAACAAGTTACATTCAAAGAAATGATGTTTATGATGATGTACACTTTATTCTAGACACTTAATAGGACCTTTACAGTGCTGGCTCACTAAGCTAACCAGTCTTTACTCTTACTTCTTAAAGCTGTATGCTAAGCAAAGAAGAAGCGAATACCAATTTCATAGTCTTTGGTTTTACCTTACAGGGGCTTGAACCCACGATCTACCACAATCGAGTCAAGCATGTTAAACATGACATCACCAATGAGGTTTCTAAGATTTTGAAGGAAAACTGCCATAATTCATTACACTTACCTGATTTTGATTGAGGTTGATTTCTATGGCCTGACACTGTGACACATTCTCAGGAACTGTGGTAATTTTATTTCTTGACAGATCTATAACATCTAGTTGTTTAAGCTTACTAAGGTCTTGAGGGAAGACAGTCACACGGTTATCAGATAAATTAATTTTCCTCAGATTTGTTAAGTTATTTAAAGATGAAGGAACTGAAGTAATATGGTTATTTTCTACAGCTAATGTCTCTAGCTTTTTCAGATTTCCTATTTCTGCAGGAAGTAATTCTGAAAAAAAAACAACAACATGCATTTTAAAATAATTCACTATATTTTAAAACAAATGCTGGTAAATGGCAACTTGAAAACTTCTCTCATAAAGATAATTAATTTCTTGGTTGCTCAAGACTAAATATACAGTTGAGGGTTAAGGTTATGATGTTTAACACCACTTTCAACAATATTTCAATTATATCGTGGAGATCAGTTTTATTGGTGAGGAAACCTGAGTACCTGAATAAAACCATTTACTTTCCACAAGTTACCAATAAACTTGATCACATTATGTTGTATTGAGTACACCTCACCATGTGTGGGATTCAAATTAACAACTTTAGTTATGATAGGCACTGATTGTTCTGGTAGTTGCTCCAAATACTGTTTAATCTTGTTATATACATATTTATGTAGAACTCAAATAAGTCGTTTTCTTGAATAACTTAGCTTTCATGGTACATGTAATTGTCAGCTTAATTTGCCCTGACAACTCGAATTCTAGGTTAATTCAAACTAAAACAGTAGTTCCCTTTTAATTTGTCACAACAAGGTTTGATTATAATAATAAATATCAACTTGTATTAATTTTCCAAATTGTCTACAAACATCAGCTTAAGACAAGAAGTCACTTAATCGATATCATCATTCACAGACCCTGATTTTGCACTGTCCATAATGTTTATCATCATTTCTGTGATAGTATGTTGTTTTTTGGAGTTGATGTACAACTGTGAAGCTTTTTATTTTTAACTATCTTTGCTTGACTGTTGTAGATGTAGTTATTGAAATAGGAGTGTTGGGATTCAATGATGCACTTTAAACCTGTCACATTTTTATGCCTGTCCCAAAGAAGAGCCTATATTTTCATCAACTTTTGTCATTTATATTCTTTCTATTTTTGGGTTATTTGCAGTGGAATTTATTTACCATTATGGTTTAACTTCATTTTTCCACTTTGGATCTACTGCAATGATATGTGGAAAGTTCTTTCGGCAATGATAGGACATTTTTGGAATGGTGTAATAAGCTATAACATACCTAATTTATTATTGTTGAGGATCAAACTTTTCAGTACAGTGAAGCTACCAATCTGTTCAGGAATTCTGTGTAATTTATTATCAGATAAGTCTAGAGTTCTTAAATTTTTTGTCAGATTATATAAATCTTCAGGAAACTGCAAAAAAAAGGACAAGATTTTTTAAATATCAAAATACCATGTGTAAAATAGTTTTAACAAATGTTTATGTATTTGTAGCTGGTGAGATTCTTTACATTTCTTTTTATCAAATAACAGAATATAAAATATGTGTCGAAGAAGCATTTTACATGAATACACCTATAATTTTAACAAATATATCACAACATAATAGAAAAACAGTATTTTTATTTTTTGCATAAATGGCTGTAATATTTTACAAATGTGGACACCAAACTTTCTGATAATGTAAATTCATGTCTTTTTATTTTATATACAGATATTTCTAGGTAGCTATATAGTAGTTTGCGAGTAAACTGTGAAAACAAGAAAAGATACAATGTACAAAGAAAGTCGAACAAAATACCTTAAAACAAACAATGATTAGGATTTGGATTAAAATTTTGATAATGGGACATTTTCTATTGACATTCAGAAATTCAATGGGCCATTCTTTATTATTCTTTGTAAATATTTCAGATTTCAATGGCACATTTTCAGATGGAATGTGATAAATGGTGCATGGCCCCTCCAATCCCAATCATTGTCTAACAATGTTTATATTTTTCATTCGTCAACATGGAAAATGGAAAGAACAGTAATTTTTCTTATGATTTCTCATATTTTTTTCAGCAATCATGTGAAAAAAATTGTCACTGTCACATGTTCAAACATTTATCCCAAGTTAATTCCAAGCCAACCAAATTTTTCTTCGGGACAAGTAAAACTTGATTTGGACAAGTGAAAATTATAAAAGAATTTGTTTGATGAAATAGATTTTTTTTTCTAAATTTCGCTTTCATGGCAAGTAAGTGAAAAAAAATTAATTTAGGCAAAGACTGGGCTACTTTCGTTTTTGTTGGCCATGGCCACGTGGAGTTTAAGAAATCAGCATAAACTGGGCGCTTTTTCATCACATAACATACTGGTACTTCCGTGTTCATCTTTCTTCTTCTTTTGAAAACCACAATCAAAAAGGGTTGTCATGTGTGAAGATCATTTCATGTTGTAGTTGTCACATTGTATGTCTGATTTGCATCAAGTAATTGTGTAAGACATACTTTTTTCCAGTTGAAATTTTATCCAAAGGAAAAAATGTAATTTTATGTTATGGTAAATATTTTATAATAAAATACTTTCCATTGCTATAAAAAAAAGTATCCTAGTGTACTACATTTATTATTTTTGACGCTGATCATTAAATCATGAGAAGCATCTGTAATATTATTTCCAACGATTAATGATAAATCACCCGAACCATCAAATGAGATAATCTGGATAATATTTTATACCAGTCTTCGAAATTAGACTTTCGAATTTACTGGCCCGAAAACTTCAAAATTAGAATATTTATATAGATTCTATTGAACAAATTTGGCAAAAGTCACTGGTCCGAATCAATTTTCACTGGCCATGGGCCACCGGACCACTGCTTAAGTCAATGACTGTTATACTAAGGTATGTAATATTATGTCTGACACTGATTATTAAATCACGAGACGCATCTATAATATTATTTCCAACGCTCATTGATAAATCACCCTATCCATCAAATGAGCTAATCCGGATAATATTTTATACTGAGGTATGTAATATTATTTCCTACACTGATTAATAAATCACCTGACCCATTTGGAAAATATTTTATAAATAAAATTTACAGGTAAATATATCTATACATGTATACGGAAAATATATTATAGCCAGAACACTGTCAATTTAAATGACAGATTGAGTAATCTTCAAACCATTATATAAAATCAATAGAATCATGTAAGTTTAAATATATTAAAAATTTGATTCATTGGTAAGGGACCGACCATTTAACTTGCAGGGGGAGGTTATGGTTTTTTTTTCGTTCAGAAATTTTTTTTCGGACAACACAAGAGTTAGAATATTTATTTTTTTGTCGTGCGAAGCTGGACATTTTTTACCAGAATTTAACATTAGGTTATATGACAAAAACTCTGAATCAGATTATTTTTTTTTCCTCCACCAAAATAGAATATTTTTTTCAGCAATATTTTGAATCAGAATATTTTTTTAGAAAAAAACCATAACCCCCCCCCCCCCCCCCCTGGAAGTTAAATGGTCTGTCCCTAACGGCCGATATTGAATAATGGAAGAAGATGAGTACAATGATATTGTTACATTACAAGACCAAAAGTATCCACAGAATGCAAATGGAAGTGTCAAAAGAAAACTAAAAAAATATTTTTTCTGGTTGAAAAGTTATAATGTGCAATGTTATCCACGGATATATTTTGATATTATATTTCTTCCACCTCATCTGGAAAATATATAATAGCATTGGAAGAAATTTAATATTGAAATACATGTATTGTCCAAGGATAATATTTTATATTACAAATAATCCGCTAGAGAGAATATTATGGAGGATAAAATAAAATGTTACAATATTGCCGTCTAGCAACAAGATTTCGGAGATGCACAGATTGCACAATCGATCAATCAGAAACGCAGACTGATTAAACCTAATTTTACCACATGTAAACATCAAATTTACTTCCTGGATCGAGTTGCTATCAAAAGTTCTCATACAGCAATGAAATTTAAATAAAAAATTTTTTTTACTAAAGTAGGCGGCACCTAGAATTTAGAGTAAGCGACAGATTTCCATCAGCTACCGACTACCAGTGACTTTTGAAAACATTGACTAGAATTTAGAGTAAGCGACAGATTTCCATCAGCTACCGACTACCAGTGACTTTTGAAAACATTGACATTGTATTTTATCAATATAAACATTAGTCTATTGACCCTATGGCTATGACTGTACAAGGCTATATATATCGCTCGTTTCTCAGGTCGCACCTGCTCTTAATATTCATATGGACTGGATTAATTATTTGCAAGGATACAAATCAAAATAACCCCAAAAAAATGCATGATCATGATGCCATGAATATTTTGCGTTAATTAAACCACAGTCGCTTGAATTTCAATGATTAAATAAAAAAAAAATAAAAAAAAAATTGTATATATATAGTATATAGGGGAAGTTGTGAAATGCATTTTTGCAACAAAATGTAAACAATTGTCATTATGCCTAAACGGACGCAAAGTGGTACGCTTCGTGGATATTTTTCTACACTGGACATGTTTTTTTATACATCCGTATTGTAAGAACCTTCATTCNGAGCATTTTACAAACGTATGGGCCATTTTTTCACTGACGTTCAACATCTGAGTTCGTTACAGACTCCATAGTGGTACTAACCCGAATAATCCAGTCGCTATATTACGCTCCCGCTGGTCGCTACATTTGTTCTTACAATACGGATGTATAAAAAAACATGTCCAGTGTAGAAAAATATCCACGAAGCGTACCACTTTGCGTCCGTTTAGGCATAATGACAATTGTTTACATTTTGTTGCAAAAATGCATTTCACAACTTCCCCTATATACTATATATATANTTTTTTTTTTTTTTTTTTATTTAATCATTGAAATTCAAGCGACTGTGATTAAACATGTGATAAATGTTTCATAGTACAGGCACGTAAGTCGTAACGATCTAATCTATGATTATGTCATTTTATTTTAATTGAATACCTCTTTCAAACCGAGTTCACTAAGTTGACAGGCGCCTGTTTTCTGTGCTGTTTCAATGTGTTGTTTAAATTGCGAATTTCCCATTTTTTTCGCTCAATGTCAAAATTAAGCTTAAAATTAATAACGTTTTCATATCAACTTCTACATCTCTGTCAATCATCAAAAAGATCTAGAATTATAAAAATATTCTTAATCAATTTGATGTTTATAATAGCATGATATGTTCCTACGAATGAAAGATACTGTTAGACAGCGATAAACAGATTGACATGAAAACCAAAAAACAACTTTCAGTACGTGATTCGACCTATAGAAATACAGGGATTAGGGTTATGGTGTTTAACGTTGTTTTCAACAATATTTCAGTTATATCGTGGCGGTTAGTTTTATTAGTGGAGGAAACCGGAGTAGTATACACGGAGAAAACCGCCGACCCGTAGAAAGTCACTGACAAACTATCACATGAATGTTGTATCGAGTACACCCCGCCATAAGCGGGATTCGAACTAACAACTTTATTGGTGATAGGCACTGATTGAACAAGTAGTTGTAAATCCAATACCATACCATCATGACCACGACGGCCTCTCGTATAGTTTATTTGAGAACTTGTATGTCTAGGGATAACATTCTCCTCATCTGGCTCATTCACAGAGTCCAAAACTGAACTTTACAAGAGAGCAGTCAAAGCTTTATTCAAACTGAAAGCGGATATATTATCATTGTATCCAATGCCCAAAACTAGTCTTACACATCTTTGACCACACTGTCAAACCTATTTTATTATACTGTTCAGAAATATGGGGTTGTTATTTACCAAAATCAGCTGACTTTAACTTTATGTTTAACTATTCAAGATTACCATCTGTACTTCCCTGTGATAAATTACATATTCATTTTTGTAAATATATACTGGGTGCTAATAAAACAAGCACCAACTTTGCAATATTGAGTGAATTAGGAAGAATACCATTTGCATTAGATTGCTTTACTTCAGTTTTTAAATACTGGAATCGTTTAGATTCTTCTACTAATTTTTTACTTAAGAATGCATACATTGAAAATAAATACCTATGCTCACAGGGTTGTGACACTTGGTATTCTGGTCTACAGAGACTTTTTAAAATATTTGATACCAATACAGGAATTCACAATATGCTTAAATATAAACATTTAACAGAAAAATTAAAGTTTATACAAAAGCCTTTTATAAAATAAATGGTATGTTAAAAGAAATAAACTTCTAGATGAAAATGGCAAATTGCGAACCTATCTAAAACTCAAATGCAATTTTGGATTCGAAAATTATCTTCATAATTTATCAGATTTTAATCAAAGAAAATCTTTCACTAAATTTAGAATCAGTAACCATAAATTAAAGATTGAAACTGGCAGATATTCAAAACCTATAACATCTTTAGAGAATCGCATTTGTGAAAAATGTTTTTCAGATGAAATAGAATCTGAAGAACACCTTCTATTAAAATGTTCCTTTTACATTACTTCTAGGTGCAAGCTTCTTGAAATAATTAAGAATAACATTAATTATTCTAACTTTGAAAAATTATCATTTGGGGATAAATTTATATGGCCTTTAAACTCAGAAAGTAAAGATATTTTAATGAGCATGTGTGATTTCCTGTTAAAAAGTCACTGTTTCGGATAGTTGGTATCTCATATTATAATATTGTCTATTATAACACTACAGTCATTCTTGTATTTACAATTTATTTGATATCTTATGCAATCACCTTATGTTATTATGTTTATATGCCCCTTCGTGGCCCTTTAATTTGGACCAATAAAAATCTTGAATCTTGTATCTTATACATACACAGTAGACTCTTCCAAATATTATACTCATCAGAGGCATAGATATGTTTAGTACTTATGTACCAATCTAATTTCTGCAAATTCCTTGTTTGTATACTGTTTATTACATTTATGTATTAGAATGTTTTTGTAATATACAGTGTAAATCACTGTAATGACTCTGCCCCTTAAGCTTGCTGGGACCTTGATTGGACAATAAAATCTTATCTTACAGTGATACATCATTGTAGATAAAAATGAACAAAGCCAAAAAGCACATATCCATGGTCATATGTGACACAGATATTCTACATATTATTAGATATCCTCTTGTTTTCTGAAATCGATTATCACCACAACGGCACAAGTTGGGCAGCAACAAAACGAATGATCACCAGGGGCGTAGCTACCGTAAGTCACTTTAGGCACGTGCCTACACATATTTTTTTTCCCAAAAAATATTTTATTGATGAAAAATGACAAACGAGGCATTACATATTTTAATTATGTCTGTTTTATGTTTATTGTACTGATGACAAGCTTCCACAAGTTGAAAGATAAACATTTGCAATGAGTACTGTGACTTTAACTAACTCTTTGATATTGACAGTTCATTTTATCTTCAAAGGCTTTGTCTTGACATAAAATAAAACACAATTTGTTTTTCACACGCTTTTTAACATCTGAATCTAGAAATGAATTGATACATTTACTAGTTTGTCATTGACCGTCAAAAGATATGTTATCGGGCTATTGGCTTGCAGTGTAAAAATGTCTGGCTCTAAACCTAAACTTAAAGCACAGGGCTTTGTCACTATCCACGTAAATGTACTATCAATGCATGCATTGATAGTATATTTACGTGGATAGTGACAAGGCCCTGTGCTTAAAGTTAGAACTTTGGATGAAATGTTTAAAAAGATAAGAGGATCTTAAGAAAATGTTCCTGAACAGTTAGCACATCCAAGTGAAAACAGTCTAGCGCTTAGCTTATCCGAGACTGATAGTGGATCAGTTGAATCTGAATCAAGTCAGACAGGAGCAACCAAATCAGACTTGGAGCCTTCCGTTTCAACCACCGATAATCAACAGAATATTGAACCTCCATACCCTGACATGGTCACATTAACCGTAATGGATGACACAGTAAAACGAAAACTTTTGTCTTCAAAGTGGAACGACTCATATGTTCAAAACTTCCAAGCAGGTACATTAAAAAAAATATTCCTTTTTAATTTTGTATCGTATTATTATATATGATAATGATACATGTATTACATAAAATTAAACCGGGAGCGTGGGTGTAAATAGCAAACATTCAGTTTCTTCATTATTTTGGCCAGGTCATCTCGAGGAGGAAAAATCAATGATACACAGTTTCAGTTACTTTTGGCGCAAAATATTTGACAGGCATGGTCACTAGTGTTCCCCCCAACGAAACTTAGTATTATTGAAAATTAATATTCTTCATCAGTCTAAAACCTACAAAAATCACTTCAAATTTCTGAGGTATGTGACCTTGGTCACGTTGGTCATGTGACATACAGTTTCATAAATATGCTGTTCATACCAACGAGGATTTTTGCTGATAAGCTCCGCCCACAAATTTTGGCGGTAGTGCCTACTGCAAATTCCCCTTTAAGAGGGGCCCGAGTGACTCAATGAGTTAGGTCATTGGATCTAACAACTCGTACAAGCCTTATCACCAATACGGCGTGGGTTCGCACCCGGCTTTGTAAATTACAAAAAGGGTGCACTCGACTCGCAGCTGCAAATGATAAAGTTTACCAGTTGCTGAAAGTGGAGTTAAACACCAAATTCAAAATTCAAATTCATACAATTAAGTTTGCACATCTGTTATTATAGGTCTTCATTACTTCCGGGCATTTCTCTCTGTGTTGCCAGTGTAAGAAAACATTGTTATTCTTTTTATACCCTGCCACAAAGTAGCCAATGCATATAACTTTATCCATGTTCATCATCCGTAATCACACATCTGGACTTTTTTCTACAAATTCGAGATTTTGAGTTGCTTTGATATTTGGCTACAGGCGTATAATGACAAGTTACAGATGTACAGATGTAGTTTTCTTTGCTGATTCTGAAGTATTAATGAAATACTTTGGACTTACTACTTACTAGTAGCTACTCCATTAAGGGTATGTGTAACATTCAGTCAGAAGTTCTCATATTCAGCAAAAATATATTAACAGCTTCGATTTTTGTATTGTTTCCATGATAAAAATAAGAATATATTTCATGTCTTTTATTGTTCAGAATTCGCCATTAGTACATCTATTTACGCTTAAAATCGTTTTCAGATCCCTCGCCGCAAGTTGTGCCTATATTTCATTTTATACCTAGCTACGCCCCTCATCACCTATCGTCTAAACTCATTGAACACAGAAAAACACCACAACATATGAAGTTGGAAATTAATACAGTCCTGTCTTGGGACAGTCACAAAATGTGGCAGGATCAAACTGGTTAATAGGATCCCAAACCTCCCACTTGATAACTGGATTTCCAATGGCAATACATAAACAAACGATTAGAATCGGCACAGATTTACTTCCACTTAAGAAGACCACATACTATCACATTGTATGTTTTACCATCTAGATCTATATATGGGTTTTCATAGTTTTATTATTGATATATTGTAGAATATTTGAATCCAAAAAGAGAATTAATATTTGGCTTGAATTTATTTTATGCAATTAATTTATTTTAGAAGAAAGACAGATGATTGGGTAATGGCATCAAATACTGCCAGAGTAATTTTGTTGACTGGTTTACCAGGTAAATCAAATATGTCAGGTACTAAAAAACAAGTAACTAGCTGTTCAATGTTTTTGTATAGAAAAGATAGAAGCTTTAAAGGGTAATGATTAAACTTCTCCATACATGGAAGCTGTCTGGCAAATGTATTTGCTAAATGCAGAACCCTGTATTAAAAATTATGGAATAGAAACGGGATTTAGAAAAGTATGTGTCTCAACAGGGATACACAGAAGCCATATAAATGTATTACTATTTTGAAGATCACCTATTACAAAAGGCTTGAGGATTGATATTTGATAAAGTATTTCAGTGACTTATGGCAAGTTGGTTGTTTTCTCTGGGTAGCAAGTGTTCTTCAGAAGTAAAACTGAATGCCATGATATAAGTGAAATATTGACAGTGTTCAGGCCTTTCAATAAGGGGCAGAATGTTAATTGGTAACTCTTAATTTCAAAAAGTGTTGTATAAAGTATTCATGAAAAATGTTCAAATTTAAAGAAAAAGTACCGCCAGTAAATTAGTACACTTGGAAAATATTGAAAGCCCTGAGTGTTGATATTGCTACTGCTTGTAACATCTTTGTGTCACAATATTATTGATTTGCACTTTAGTAGTTTACACACATACATTTGCCATAATGTTGCTATGCCCCTGGCTCTCTTCTGGTACAATGTGATTTTTTAAGCATTAATCATTTTAGGTGTTGGGAAGACAACATTAATAAAGAAAGTCTGTGAAGTATTGAAGTCACAGTCAGTTAATATACAAGGATTTTACACACAGGAAGTTAGAGAGAGGGGACAAAGAACAGGTTTCAGTGTTGTCTCCCTTGATGGGGCTATAGCTCCTTTAGCAACAATACAGAAAGAGTGAGTAGGTATAAATTCTGGGAAAGAGAAAGAGTTCAAATAATTTTCTTCTTTTTAAGTTACATTTATGTATATCTAAATGCCATGTAATTGTTACATATCAATTGTGATTGTCAACCTTTTATCCCCTCGCCAACGAAGTTGCGATGGGATATAGTAACGCTACCATCCGTCCGTCCTTCCGTAACATCCTTGTGATCACTCTAGAATCAACATCCTTCAATGGATTTTGACCAAACTTGGTACATACTTAGTCCTTAAGGGAATCTGGAGCCGTATTGATTTTCAATGTCAAAGGTCAAGGTCACCGGGTCAAATTTTTACCACGTAATATCCTTGTGAACACTCTAGAATCAACATCCTTCAATGGATATTGACCAAACTTTGTACATACCTAGTCCTTAAGAGAATTTGGAACCCTATTGATTTTCAAGGTCAAAGGTCAAGGTCTCCAGGTCAAATTTTTACCATGTAACATCCTTGTGAACACTCTAGAATCAACATCCTTCAATGGATTTTGACCAAGCTTGGTACATACTTAAGAGAATCTGGAATCTGGAATCCTTGTTTATATCTTAATTTTCTCTTGCAAAACTACTCAAACAAGTGGAATCAAACTTCGTAGAGGTGGGTCTAGTGAAGAGAAAATTTAGATGGAAAGGGCTAGATGGGAATAAAAGTAAGAAATTAAGTAACCCTTTGAAAAATTTTCTTTCTTGAGAATCATTAATATGTTTGTTTGTTTGTTTGATGGTGTTTAATGCCACTTTCAACAATATTTCAGTTATATTGTGGCGGTCAGTTTTATTGGTGGAGGACCCGGAGAAAACCACCAACCTGTCGCAAATCTCTGACAAACATTATCACATAATGTTGTACACCTCGCCCTGGTCGAGATTCGAACTCACAACATCAGTGGTGATAGGCACTGATTGCATAGGTAGTTGTATATCCAACTGCCATAAGATCATGGCCATGACAGCCCCTAAGACAATCATTAATAGAAATGCTGCTAATATTTATTGTACACAATCAGTATAATATATACATGGAATTTTAGATTTGTACATTTGAATGTCTCAGGATCTATAGGGTCAGTCGGGGTCCGACCTATAATCCGACAGTCTGACGGTCCGATAGTCAGACAGTCCGATAGTCTGACAAATGCTTTATTTCTTTGAAAGTTAACACTATAACATGTGTAATATGGGGCCAGAAACAGAACCGTTTACTCACCAAAGAAAGGTCCAGAACATCTGAAACACGATATCATAGACGGACAAACAATTGGCAGGGCCACACAAGGACTCAAAAATGCACATATATGAACAACATGGACTCCATAAAAACATGGATCCAGTGGTGATGAATCGGTAATGTAAGTATCCCGTATATTTTTTAGTAGCGACGACTTCAGGCTTTATTCAAATTCAAGTAGCTCGCACCACAGAGGTGATAGGCTACAATGATCTATACAGGTAGATGTGGCCAACTACTTAGACCACTCGGTAAGCCAGACCCCTGCATGCCTCTTTGAAGACGGACAGGGGGATACTCCATCCCATCTTCCCATCGCTATCACCCTCACTCCCTGCTACCCTTGCATACTTTTTCTTCCCACTTTAGCTCATCTTGTTCGAAGGACCATATGAGCTTCTGTCGTCACTTTGTGTCCGTCGTCGTGCGTCGCCCGTAAACTTCTTATATTTTAACCCCATCCTATGGCTTAAATGAAAACAAGCATGAATCTTCTTTGGGTGGACCTCTACTAAGTTTGTAATTTTTATACCGAACAGAAATTCAACCATGATAACACACAGTGTCAATAATTCATCATGATTGGCTGAATTATTAAAGAATCGTCTCGACAGAAACCACAAAGCCATCGGAATTGTCATATAATGATCCAAGGGTGGTCCTCTATCAAATGAGTGTTATTTTGGTGCCTATCCGAAATCCAAGATGGTCGCCACCATGGAACATATCTTTTACATGGATTTAACGTAATTCTATGGGATAAACATCTCAGAAATCGTTGTACAGATTGAATCATGGCAATGTATAAAAGTAGTATAGATGTTGCCGTGGACCCC
>MJUT01004946.1:428596-481447 GCA_002080005.1 Gigantidas platifrons
ATTTTCAGGGATGGATTGTGACGTTACCAGAACTGATTCAACGGAAGTTAATGGCGGGAATTCCTGGCCCTTTTCGTAATCTAAACTTTGGTGTTTTTCGTTGGTATTCGAGTTGCTATAGTTATGGAAGGAGAAGGGCGTACATGGGCTATTTGTATTGTTCTGAGTGGGCATGTCCGACCGGAAGTGGTTCTGTTTTCCTGCGCTTTTCTGAATTGTAGGTAGTTTTCTTTTATCACAAAGATCCTAAATATCGTATATTTCAGAATAACTCTATAGCTTTTATCTACCTGGGGGGGGCGTACAGAGGTTCATCTCCTTGTCCTTATATGGCCTATATATACTGTTTTTCGTATGGACTATAGGACTATTGGACTGTCGGACCATCGGACTGTCGGATTATAGCTACGGCCCCGGGTCAGTCTACTGAGTCAAAATTTTAACATATGTCCCAAGATTTATTTGGTTAGAATTCTGAGGGTCCAAAGTTAACAAGTCTGAAATTGGGGAGTTAGGGTTATGGTGTTTAATGCCACTTTCAATTATATTTCAAATTAATCGTGGCAGTCAGTTTTATTGGTGGAGGAAAATGGAGTACCAGGAGAAAACAACTGACCTGTCGCAAGTCACTGACGAACTGTATCACATAATGTTGTATCAAGTACACCTCGCCTGAACTCACAACGTTAGTAGTGATTTGCACTGATTGCACAGGTAGTTGTAAATCCAACCACCATACCATCACGACCACAACAGCCCCTGATATAATTTAGTTTCATAGGAATGTTACTTATAATAATGTTTAAATAGTAGAATGGGAACAAACTTTTGTTTCAATGACTAAGTAGGACTAAGTATATAATATTGGTCAAAATTTTGTTCATTGTGCACTGTTGTACATAAGAATACACATAATTGACTATATTTCTAAGGTAAGCATAGTAGCCCATGAGTTCTTGCTATATATTATTGAACTTGTTCTCATCCTGAATAGAGCTGAAATACTGCTCCCTGGAATGGTGGATGTTAAACAATAATCAATTAATGTACTATTGGCAACATCGAGTTGAGAAAAGAATGAGGTTCATAAAAACGTAGATGAAGGTTATCATGAAGAACTAACATTATTCTAACTGAAAATGATTCACTGGCAATTTCCTTATTATATTCAAGCAAATAAATACCAACAAAAACGAATCAGGTGACAGAAAAATCCACGATCACGAGGAAGATCACTGAATGTTACATTATGTTTTGCTTTATGTATTTTGTAGTGATATTCCTAGTGGTAGACAATACACCGTAGGAAGATATAATGTTTGTCTACATTCTTTTGAAAATACAGCTTTACCTACTCTACGTGTTCAGGTAAATATGTTTGTTCACATTTTATTTAAACACAGTTTGACCTACTCTACATTTTCAGGTAAATACATTTATTCACATTTTATTTAAACACAGCTTGACCTACTCTACATTTTCAGGTAAATATGTTTGTTCACATTTTATTTAAACACAGGTCCGGGTGGCTCAATGAGTTAGGTCGTTGGATCACAACTCATACAAGCCTATCACCAATACGGCATGGGTTCGCACCCGTCTTTGTAAATTACAAAAAAGGGTGCACTCGACTCGCAGCCACAAGTGATAAAGTTTACCAGTTGCTTGCCCATGATCGGTGGTTCTCTCCGGGTACTCCGGCTTCCTCCACCACTAAAACTGGTCGCCATGATATAGCTGAAATATTGTTGAAAGTGGCATTAAACACCAAAAATCAAATCAAATCATTTAAACACACCTTTACCAACTCAATATTTTCAGGTTCCCAAAATTCAAACTGCATAAATGGCACATTATCTCCAGATTATTCAAACTTTAAATGTTAAAATAAATGTTGATTTCGAGATTAATATCATGGCAAAAAATATAAACATTATATATGTGCTTTATTTCACACATTATGTCATCAGTATGTTTGACATAACAACCAAACAATGACAAATACACATACCTTCTATCAAGACCATTTGATTTGACAGTGAAAAACAACTGAACTGGGAAAAACATTCAGAACATGATGTCTAAAAGGAGAAGGTTGAATGTGGAAGAATCACAACTGTGATGAAATTTTCCGTCACAAACAAAAAACTATTACAATGTAATGTATAAAAAAAAGAAGATTATGACTAAAAATCTGTATATATAAACATTTTAATGAACATAAACATAACGGTTTCTATTTCAGAAATATAACATTGAGCAGATATAAAATCTCTAACATTGATGAAAACGTTTATGTTTTTTTAAGAATATTCTGTTTATTTGTTTTAAAGAAAAGACAAAGAGTTGTAATAAAAGACTATATTTTATTATACCCCCACTTCCCGGAAGGGGGAGGGGGGTATACTGTTTTACCTCTGTCCTTTCGTCCGTACCAAGATATTTTTCTCAGTAACTATTGATGGCAGAAATCTGATATTTGGTCACAAGCTTCATATAGGTATGCCATATTGTGGGAAGCGTTTTTGGACCCGTCAGCTTCCTACTTCCTGTTTGCCGACTTAGTTTGTTTTTATACACATTGAACATATATGCTCATTTTTCGTCACATTTTTCTCAGCAACTATTGATGGCAGAAATCTGATATTTCGTCACAAGCTTCATATAGGTATGCCATATTGTGGGAAGCATTTTTGGACCCGTAAGCTTTCTACTTCCTGTTTGCCTACTTAGTTGGTTTTTATACACATTGAACATATATGCACATTTTTCGTCACATTTTTCTCAGCAACTATTGATGGCAGAAATCTGATATTTGGTCACAAGCTTCATATAGCTACCCCATATTGTGAGAAGCGTTTTTGGACCCATCAGATTCCTACTTCCTGTTTGCTGACTATGTTGATTTTTATACACATTGAACATATATGCTCATTTTTCGTCACTTTTTTCTCAGCAACTATTGATGGCAGAAATCTGACATTTCGTCACAAGCCTCATATAGGTACCCCATATCGTGAGAAGCATTTTTGGACCCGTCAGATTCCAACTTCCTGTTTGCCGACTTAGTTGGTTTTTATACACATTGAACATATATGCACATTTTTCGTCACATTTTTTTCAGCAACTATTGATGGCAGAAATCTGATATTTGATCACAAGCTTCATATAGGTACCCCATATTGTGGGAAGCCTTTTTGGACCCATCAGATTCCTACTTCCTGTTTGCTGACTATGTTGATTTTTATACACACTGAACATATATGCTCATTTTTCGTCGCATTTTTCTCAGCAACTATTGATGGCAGAAATCTGATATTTCGTCACAAGCCTCATATAGGTACCCCATATCGTGAGAAGCATTTTTGGACCCGTCAGATTCCTACTTCCTGTTTGCCGACTTAGTTGATTTTTATACACATTGAACATATATGCACATTTTTCTCAGCAACTATTGATGGCAGAAATCTGATATTTGGTCACAAGCTTCATATAGGTACCCCATATTGTGGGACGCATTTTTGGACCCATCAGATTCCTAATTCCTGTTTGCCGACTTTGTTGATTTTTATACACATTGAACATATATGCCCATTTTTCGTCGCATTTTTCTCAGCAATTATTGATGATGGAAATCTGATATTTGGTCACAAGCTTCATATAGATACCCCATATCGTGGGAAGCGTTTTTTGACCTGTCAGATTCCTACTTCCTGTTTGCCGAAGAGCGGGGGTATCATAGGTGAGCATTAGCACACAGTTCATCTTGTTTAGTTGGGTGACCATATCTTTTAAAATCTTATTCTTGTTGTTGACAGGATAAACAAAACAGAGTTGTAGTTATCGATGAAATAGGAAAAATGGAAATGTTTAGTCAAAGTTTCATCAGATTAATAAAACAAGTTATGGACACTACAGGATTAACAGTGATAGCTACAATCCCTGTAGCTAAAGGGAGACCACTCCAGTTGGTGGAGGAAGTCCGTACAAGACATGATGCTCATGTATTTACAGTGAGTTGTGATAACCTCATGTCAAAAAGACAAAAATTGTTTCATAAAGCAAACCAAAATAAGCATTGAAAAAGAAAACATTGTTAAAAAAAATGAACTGATTCTGGCATTAATTAAGGAATATTTGAAATTTTTGAACAGGTTATACAATATAACCTAGTTTGGGGCAGTTTATGGTTAATAAACCGTGAAGCGGTTTATGAAAAGTGTATACTATACCAAGCCAGGTTATACTTGTTCAAAAATTTCTAATATTCATTATAATTTATATTTTACAACAAAATTTAATGATTCCTCGATTTTAATTACGATTATTTCATGCGACTATTTGAATTTGTCGTTGGCGAATGAATAAGTTGGTGACGTCACAATACCAACCCATGTTATCGAGTATAACCAAAATTTTCTCTAAGCGGATCAGCCAATCAGATTGCAGTATTCAAATCAAATTAAATTATTAAAGTATAAGCATAAAAAGGGCATATTATATACTAGTACCAAAATGTCACATTCAAAGTGAAATATCTGGTGTTCCTATCAAAATATCAACATACACTTCATACAAATTTTCTGATTGATATCCACAGAATATAATGGATGGTGTACAGTATTTGTCAATGTGGTCGTGAATAAAAGTATAAAATTAAATGAACAAATATATCTTACAATAAACAACACTTAGAAATACTGGAAAAATTTAGGAGACAAATATCAACAGAAAATCCTCTTTCAGGAAATGCACAAAAATGTAACAAAGTCCAGTTGATTTATACAGACATTACTGGTATATATGTAGAGGTTATACATAAAGCAAACATTTTTGCTAAATTGATTGACAATAAAAACATGTTGAGTATCTTAAAAGATTTCTTTCTAATACCAGAGTTTTTGTTTTTTCTTTTACAGATAACAAAGGAAAACAGAGACAGTATTTTAAACGATATAACAGCTGCACTAACAATGTCCCTCAAAGATAATACCTAATAAAACTGTCATTGTATAAGGCAGAAATATATTTGATAGTCAACAATTTCACCAATCACAAGAACCAAGTCCTTAGTTCATCTAAACTTTACAACACAAACAGAAAACAATAACAGAAGCTAATGACAATTTGGGGTCTTTTTTGTGACTAGCATTAAATTATGGCAGTGTTAAATACCAGATTAATGAGGTTTAAACCCTCCTCTCTTTTAATAATAGATAGCAGAGCAAATAATAACAAACAGTAATACAGGGCTCTCTCTACTTTCAAATTAGAGGGAGAAGTGAAAGACAACAGAGAGAAGTGGGGAGATGTTTGGGAGTAGTCAAGTATTTAATTGAAACTTTGTTTCACGGCCATGCTGAAGTCGCCCTGTTGAATTTAATTGATAGTTTAAAAGAATTCAAAGTTAGTTAACCACACAAAATGTAAAAAGATGTTTCTACCAGTTTGTACAAAGGTCCAATTCCTACCAATCAATGGACATATTACCATCAAAAGCAACAGGCTGTATTTAATACTCTTCTCAAATAAAAGTGGAAAAATGGGTTTTATACTCGTTAATAATTTATGTTTTATTACCTATTACTGATTTATTTATTAAATACCTACAACTGTCAACAGGAAAACAGATGTTGATCACAATTTTATCCCAGTAGATTTTGCATAGTACACAATGAGAAAAATTCATCGAAAGTTTGTTTGACTAAAAGTAGATTCGGTCAACATTTCCTATAGCAACATAGATGATTGCATCCCCTTCTGATGGCACCATTTTTGTTGGTTATTGAACAAATAATAAGCTTCTTTAAACTGAAATCATTATTATACCCCCGTTCCACCGGAGGGGGTATACTGTTTTACCTCTGTTCGTCCGTCCGTCCAAGATATTTTTCGTCACATTTTTCTCAGCAACTATTGATGGCAGAAATCTTATATTTGGTCACAAGCTTCAAAAAGGTATGGCATATTGTGGGAAGCGTTTTTGGACCCGTCAGATTCCTACTTCCTGTTTGCCGACTTAGTTGGTTTTTATACACATTGAACATATATGCTATATGCGGGGGTATCATAACTGAGCATTAGCTCACAGTTCATCTTGTTTTTTCATAAAGTCACCATCAAAGTACGTAATGAATCAAATGCATTTCAAATAAATAAAATCTCACCATTTTCTTATGTCACGTGTAGCAAAAAATATTCATGCGACATAGAGCGCCTATTAAAAATTGATGGTGACTTGCATTTCACTTTTGACAAACAAAAATGCAGACAACCTTCCAAAGGCAACTTCTTCACCAATCACCCATTGCATGAGCTCTGTTTAATAAAGAAAATCTGCAAACGACCACATACTATAATAAAAAGGATGACAACATGAATACTTCAGTTTCAATGAATACCCACAGGAACCTAACTACTAGCTATGCATGGTAGAATCAGCTGTTTATAGAACTTTATCATACTTACCTGTGATGTCTTTGGTAGTTTTCCTCATTTGGCTCATAGATTCATAAATCCTTTTATTACTAAATCCCTTTGGATTTGAATACTCTGTTGACAAGAAGAGTTTGAAGATACCAAAGGGGCAATCAGAATCCATATATCGAAGACGTACAGGCAACAAAATGGCCATTAGAAAAAGTACAAGACAAACAACGATCAACAAAACATACACATAAAACTAAAGATCGAGTAACATGAACCCCACTAAAAAACGGAGGGTGAACTCAGGTGCTCCAAAAGGGTAGGCAGCTCCTGCTCCACTAGTGGCACCCGTCATGTTAATCTAGTTACAAATCTGGTGATAAGTCATGAATGAGGAAAGGACCAGGAAGTGTTTACGACAAGTGGAACACATCCTTGGTCATTTGTGACACAGATATTCCCTAACGGTCAACCAAGTCATGGTGACGACCGTAAAACTTTCTAAGTGATGACCTCAACTTGACCAACCTTAGAAATAATGTAATATATCCAAGCAACCTACTAGACTATTTGTTCCAATTTCAACATATGACCAAAATATGGACTACAGAAAAGTTTTACATGTTTTTATTTAAATATGAATGCAGATTATCAAGATGAGAAGAGCCTTTATAGGATAGTGATGATCTGGTTACAACAACAATGCAAATGAAAATGTTAAACAAAACAAAAGATCAGACACCTGATCAGGAAGGGGAAACAAGGCAATACCAAATCAAAAAAGAACATAAAACCAAGATAATTAAATAATTTGACAATCGTGAATGAAGCAACGATTTTCAAATGTGTTGCACAAATGCCGAGTTCACAGTGAAAAAGAAATGATCCTTATATGAAAATTACAAAGAGGAAAGAAAGTACTAGTAAATGAATAAAAACTTGCACAAACATGAACCCTATAAAAACATGTCAGACAGGCAGGTTTGATATCTAAGTATTTTCCCTACACTAGTTGGAATGATCTAATTACCGGTAAACAATTCCATGTTGGACATGTGCCTCAGTCAGCTGAGACACAGAAATTCTATATGAACTAGCCAACTAATGGTATCAACTGTTGCATTTCTGAATAAATCATTACTATTAGTACTTTTAACCTCTCAGTGAAAATTTTGCCATACAAGATAGAAACCTGTGATCAAACATTCATGGACAGAAGAATCAACAATTATGGTATAACAATTGAGTTGAATCATGTGTGTGGAACTTTAGTAATGTATTCATTGCTAAACAGTTATCAAATTTTTATATTGCAGTAAAAAGTCACTAAATGGAATTTGTCAGGTCCTGCGGATTCATTATATGGAATGGTTCTAGAACAACAGTGGAAACTGTTTTTGTTTTTAAATTTTAATATGTATTGGTCAAACCCAAGACATTTGCATACTTCAGTATATTGATTCTTGACTCAATTTCCTTGTTGCATCTGTTTCAATGTAAACATTTTGCTTCTTTTTCTTTTGTACCATGATGTCTTTCCTTGGATTTCTTATAATATTATTAGTTAACATCAAAATCTCATATTTGTAGATTGGTGATAAGCACATTCTTTTTCAGGTTCGAGTTCTTCCCATGTCTTCATGCTATAACCTAACACATACTGCTCATTCTTCTGGCAAAGGTGAAATAGTTCGAAGACACTATTAAACTCCTATGCAACAAATATAACATTGTTCTCCATGCCCTCTGCATTATATTTTATTGGCTGGAAAAAAAAACTTTGTAGAAGATTAATTGAACAAGTTTTGAATTGAAATGGAAAAATTATTGTGGCACATTATTGCAGTCAAAATATATCATTATGTAAATCATATTCCATATATACAGAATTATTTGTGTACATGTTTATACCAATTAAATTTTAACAATGTCCTTGCACCAAATTATACAATACAATACAATACAAATCTTTATTAGAAAAACCAACATTAATATCGGTGTCATCCCCACAGTTAACATGACATTAAATTCAATGTACCTACATGTATACAATGCATATAAAGAAAAGAATATCACATTAAAAGCAAATGAATTATCTGTTTTCAAAACATGTTGAAATAAATTTGCATATGTAAATGGTATCATCCTTACAAGTAGGATTCAACAGTTTATTCAATACAGAAGTAGAATATATATTTCTAGGACACAGATCATTGATTTGTATATTCGTTTTTGTAAATAAATTAGAACGTAGATCTTTGAATTTTTCACAGTATAAAAGAAAAGGTTCTTCATCTTCTAATTCATTACAATTGGTGCATAGTCTATTTTTTCTTTCAATTTTTGGTCTAAAATATCTCCCTTTCTCAACAAGTAGTTGATGAGCACTGATTCTCAATTTTGTTAAATTATTTGTTAAAGAGTTTGGGAGATTGAAAGATAGGTAATCTTGTATCTGAAAATGTTGATATATATTACTAAAGAAAAATAATTTATTATCATGTTCTTTAAGTGACAAATCTTCAAGTTTTTTGTTAATGTTTTCTTCGTAGCAATCATTAAAAGATGCTAATAGAGTTTTTCTCTTTATCAAGTTTAAACTTTTTTAAAGAGCTATCAATAAAGGCAGGTACTGATTATTGATTAGTTAAAACATAGACTTATAGAAATAGCAATCAAAACACTCATCTGTAGGCCCACCCCCAGTGCTTCAGTCTTTCACCAGTGGCAGTTTATAGTTTTTAAATGACAAAACACCCATCTGTATGCCCACCCAATGCCCTCTTTTATTGGTTTAGTTTTTAAATGACAAAAAACCCATCTGTATGCCCACCCAGAACCTTCTTTTAATGATTTATTGTTTTAAATGGCAATCAAAACACCCATCTGTGTGTAGATACGATAACGTAAGTACCCTCATTCCGCTTGTGCTCCATTTAGGGTTACGATTCGATCCCATTCAACGTATGGGAGCAAATTAAAACGTTCGTTCCGTGAATATTTCAAGTTTTTCTTTGCATATGGGTTCATAACTTAATTTAAATTATTATTCCCTACACTTTTTAAGTAATGGTGATACGAAATAAGTGTTACAATACCTGTTTCTACCTTCACGATCGATTTCGTATTCGAAAATTGTATCTTGTCCGCCATAACACCTTACGTAGACTTGCGTTACTTGTAATGGGTGGAGCCTATCCATATATGTGGATCTGAATACCAAATATGGAAAACTTTTACTACGATGTTTACAGAGGATCGTCTAATTCCACCAGACAGAATATCCAGAAATAACAACACAAAAGCTTACCAAATACCATCTTGCAGAACAGATATAAGAAAAGAATCCTATTTTCCTAGAACCATCAGAGACTGGAATGCACTACCGGACAACTGCGTCACCATCGGGAGCCTTGAAACCTTCCAGGCTCACCTTCAGGAACTATTCTAAACCACTCCAAGATGTTTTTATCTTCACTGTATATATATGTAAAGCACTTCAAAAAATTCAAACTCAATGTATATATTTGCATGCGCATCCAAAAAGTGGCAGAATAATCAACGAATTGATGGTGGCCGCATACTGGTAGAAGTAGAAGTAGAAGAAGTACAACCGACATCTAAATAAGGATATCTCCAAAACGAGGCATGTGCACGTGAAATAGCAACTTGTAAACAAAATGTGGGACAGAAAGTAGATTTCATGCATTCAAATTTTCAGATGGATATAATTAAGTCTACCATGGATTGATGCAGCGTTTACTTCAATCGTAACTTCTCGGCCATTCTCGCTACCCTGCAAATAACCTCGTATGCATTAGGCGTATAAATCGTACTACTTTTCACATGTCAGTTACATGAAAGTTTGATAAAGTTATATCTTAAACAATTTTCTAAATTTCAATTATTTTCATGGATAAAAGTTAAAGTTTTAATTAGTTTTGCATGATTAAAGATTTTACTTACGGTAAGTCTTCCATATTGAATTTTCGTAGACTATATTTTTGTGCGGTTTATATATAATTAACTTCCGGCAAACAATTTAAGAAGAATTTCTACTATCTGCATACGAGGTTATTTGCAGGGTAGCGAGAATGGCCGAGTAGTTACGATTGCGTTTACTTAACACCTCAAGGTTTACCTAAATATATTTATCTTTCACCCCCGTTAATTTTTCCAACCACTTACAACGGAATTAGGACAAAAAACCGCCCGGTGTGAATCACTCCGGGCACTGCTCCCATACGTTGAATGGGATCGAATCGTAACCCTAAATGGAGCACAAGCGGAATGAGGGTTACGTTATCGTATCTAATCTGTATGGCCTTCCATTACCAATTTATTGTTTTTAAATGACAGTCTGTATGCCCATCCAGTGCCTCTTTTGCTGATTTATAATTAGTAAATGAGTTAAAACACTCGTCTGTATGCCCAATAAGTGCATTCTTTTACTGATTTATTGTTTGTAAATGGTAGGTAAACCTTGTTATCATTTCATTTAGTGCATAAACTCTGAGATGCTTCCAATCTCTTCCAGTCCGAACAGCAACATCAGCAGTATACCTTCTTCTCGGTGCGCTACCCACAGAAGCAGAGCTGCATAAGAGACAACTAAGCCTGCTCTACTCAATATTAGCCTCAGAGAACAGAAAGCTGAAGAACCTGATGGAAAGACAGCAGACGGTCAATAAAAATAATCCGGAAAGCTTTTTCACGAGAATACAAGATATACTGGACTTGTACTACTTGCCACCAATTCATGTGCTTGTTGATGCATTGCCAACTAAGTTAACATGGAAACGAGAAATCAAGTTGAAAAATAGCGGAAAAATGGACTAATAAACTATCAGAAGAAATTGAAGGAAAAAGTACAATGAAACTATGTAACAGGGACATATTAAAAATTCACGGTGCTCATCCAGTCTGGAGCTCATTGCCTTCAGTTACACGTGAGGTGAAGAAAGCCCAAATTAAGGCCAAGTTGCTCACAGGTACATACCTGCTTCAATCTGATATACAAAGGTTTTCAATGGAAAAGGATGAACAAAAATGTGAACTGTGCCAGATTGAACAGGAAAACATGGAGCACTTCCTATTAAGATGTCCAGCTCTTAATGAGAAAAGGAAAGCAACATTACCTAAGCTGAAACAAACCTTAATTCAATCAACTGGACAAGACAAATGGACAGAGAATATTGTAGGGAATAAAACATTATTATTACAAACCATTATTGATGTTGGTGCTGTGGCAGATGAATTAAATATAAATCAGGAAAACTGTAAGGAGATCGAAACGATCAGCAGGACTCTTTGCTATGATCTCCATGTTCAGAGAACATTAATGTATAGAAGGATCAAACTTACAGGCTGATTGGCATTAATGACCCTGGGCATGGCCAAGTTACTAAACAGTAATATTGTGTTATTGTTTTATCTTTTTAAAGTATATTTTTATTAATTGATTGATAATTAATATTTAACTTCATAAATTAATTGATTTTAGGTTTGTAAATTTTGTAAATAATTTTATCTTGCAAACATTTATTACTTTTTAATAATTAAAAGTAATACCTATTTTAATACTAATTACCCTGTCAGTTAATACCAAGTTAGCAAACAGTATTCATGTTTTACCTTTTAAAAGTATATTTTTTTTATTTTATTAAGGGATATGTATAGTACTATATAGATCCTTGGTTTATTGATAATTAATATCAAATTTAATAATAATATAATAAAATAATACTGATACATATAATATAAATGAACCCAATCCTTTTAAAAGACTCAATTGGTTTCTATGTGTTTTTAGTTGTTAGTTTCTAAATACTTAAAAAGGAAATATTTTACCGTGTGACACGGGTGCTCCACAGTGGAGGAATCTACGAAGAAAAGAAAAAAAGAAGCATAGTCGAGAAAAAGTACAGTTATTGACTTCCTAAAGTAGTCTTCCGGACCCTCTGCTTCAACATTATCTCTCATTATGTGTCTCCCGCATATTCTCGGTTTTTTAACCTCTATGTCTAGTGGTTCACATATTTTAACACTCCTCTCAAACCACTGGTGGTTGAATTGTTCAACATTTGCTCTGTAGTCTTCTAGTGAGCTCTGAATTAAAGGTACGCTTTTTAAAGCTCCGTCTATGTCAACTGATCTCTCTTGTAGTGATTTCTTAAAAGCCAGGCACATTTAAACAAGGCACAGGCTACGAATACGACGGAAACGTATTCGTAGCCTGGGTTCTACTAACTCGAATAATACTGCGCCCTCTATCGACGCTATCGCTGGACGACCAGCGGGAGAGTAATATAACGACTGGATTATTCGGGTTAGGGTTCTACAAGTACGACGGGCGGAAGTTGTGACTAAATGATCAACTGGTTTTCGGACACGGACACCTATTTTACGGAAATTAATCACGTATTGCTAGCATCTAGAGGCTACGAATACGACAGATTTCTCGATTTTCTTAATTCTATTGTTTTTATTTCATTAAATGACAATTTATGAGTTTTTTATATAATTTTCTGTTTGTAGTTTATTTTTATTCCAATAAAATCTGATGCATTGAAAAACTAGTCTTACAATACACGATTTTAAAAGCCCATAGCTTTCAAGCTTTCACCGGTATGAGTACTTCTCATAGTAGCGTTGTGGATAGTGTCTGATGAAGGAAGACATACGGTCACGGAAATGATCAAAATCTTTAAACGGTGTAATGAAAACTGGTCAAAAATACGTTGTATAACGTCAGACAAAGACTTTGGTGAACGTAATATTCTGTCTGAACTTATACCAGGTGTCCCCCTGCTGATCTGTCTATTCCATGTTTTAAAGGCATTTAGGCGCGATGTTACTACTAAATACCTCGAAAGAATGATTGTCAGTTGATGCATTATTGAACATAGTGGATGTTTCGATTAAAGTCCTTGATGAAAACGTTAATTTGACTCGCATTAAAAAGTACTTTTCAAAGGAGGCATGGAATCACCTTAAAGACATCATTAGTACTAAAAAAGAAAACGCGGTTTATGACTGTTGTGTGTGCCAAACTGATGTACATTCTGAAGATTGTGTTGCGTGCGATGTCTGTCTCCACTGATACCATCTAAGATGTATTTGACTACGTTTTGCGCCGAAAAAAAACCTACTGGTGCGACCGAAATTGCTTAAAATAACTTTAAACATTATTAATTTAATACACTGTTATAATTACCTAGTGTCTTACTTGACATTTTAAATTGTACCTATGTATATTTTTTTCTTTAAACTTTATAGTATCACAACATATTTAAGAAAACAAAAATCCGTCGTATTCGTAGCCTCTAGATGCTAGCAGTACGTGATTAATTTCCGTAAAATAGGTGTCCATGTCCGGAAACCGGTTGATCATTTAGTCACAACTTCCGCCAGTCGTACTTGTAGAACCCAGGCTACGAATCACAGGCACTTGTTTCTATCAATGGGGGGTCGACTATCAATGTATAATAAAAGAAGGTAGCCGACTCGGAAATATACCCCTTCCGCTTCAAACACAATTTATACCATGTTCTTCGCGATTTCGTACGCTTTCCGCGTGTCTAGCGCTTCTACATATATTATTCTTTCAAAATATGTCAACAAAGTTTATCTCCTTACGGTTCTCTCTCTAAAAATAGTAATCTTACCAGTAAAATGTCATTTTTTCCAAGGTACCCTCGTCTCAATAGACACAACTTCCGGTTTTCTTAAAATAGTGAATTAATTTTCTGGAAAATAATAAAACCCAGTTTAAAAAATATATTCTTGCTTGTCTCACTTACATAAAGATATTCTTGATAATAATTTACCCTCAAAACTTGGAAGAACTTTCCTACTTTAAATAATTCACATTTTCAAAAATAGCATGGTGATAATGAAAAAACCCGAGAAAGATTATACGTCCATTTGTGTTTCTCGGGTTTTTTTTTGTGTTATCACCATGATAGAAAACCGGAAGTTGTGTCTATTGAGACGAGAGTACTTTTGAAAAGATTATCTTTTTACCGGTAAGATTGATATTTTTAGAGAGAGAACCGTAAGGAGATAAACTTTGTTGACATATTTTGAAAGAATAATATATGTAGAAGCGCTAGAAACGCGGAAAGCGTACGAAGTCGCGAAGAACATGGTATAAATTGTGTTTGAAGCGGAGGGGGTATATTTCCGAGTCGGCTACCACAGGCACTTGTGTATAGTCAACAATATGCTCGCTATGTACCTAAAATACCACAAGGCCGGACTCACTCCTACTACCCCTGTCACTTCAACCGCTATTTCCCCTGTCAAAATGTCGATAGGACACAAATCGCCGACTGATTTGTGTAGTGAAATGATTTTTCTTCAAGGAAAATCCGTTTTTTATACCTTCCTACCATCTACATCCCCATACTGACAGATAATCCTCCGATTTTGTTGACACACAACATATCGTGGGCTGCAAAAGCGAAAGTGGGTCACTTGACGTCTTTCCGCCTTTCGGTCGTTCTCGGTTTTTATCATTGCTTTACGAAACATGTCTGAGAAGTTTATATTTTGGCGCCTTGTAATTTGAATTTGGAATGTTTCTATTGTATACTATTTATATATGATAAAAGCCGAGAACACCTATGTTTAAAAAATATTTTGATACGAAAGCATTACTTTTTCGTGTTTAAACAAAAGTTCGCATTATTTTCGAGTTGGCGCATCTAAAATGAATACGATTTACTCCTATTAACCCAAAATAAAATAATTTTGCGCAGTTTATGGGTGTCCGGAATGAGGGTGTCATGTTTGCACTTAATTTTTCAATAATGTTTAGTTTATTTTCAGATTGGCAAAATGAATTATTTGAATCGTTTTTAAATGAATTTTAACAAGAAAGTAAAGTCTTGAAGTTATTTTTGTATTTGTTTATAAAAAAAACAAATTTATGCTGGCGTCCACGAAATGCCTGTCTATCCTGTTACCGATACAAGATCCACACAACAATGATTTCTCCCTGCAAATACGGAACTCTTCTATGATGACGCCAGAAGTACACATCGTCTTCAAAATGGGAACCAGCACGTTAGAAGACACAGGAACAAATTTATAACAAGAAAAGTGAATAAAAATGAAAGCGTTCTCTTTTAAAATGTCTATCATGTTACCAAAAAATGTATACCTAAACACAAAATTACATCCTTAAAAGGGCCCCTAATTGTTTGGAAACAAAGAACACTAAGCCAAAAAGGCAAACACTGATTTACAGGGAGCAGTTATTTCTTTACAGCATCAATAAACATATAAATTTGTCTATCCTGTTATCCTCATGAATAAAGTAACAGGATAGACTGATTTGGTAACAGGACATATAAATGTCCGTTCCTGTTACCATAAACAATATCGTTTTACTAAACTTATATGTAACAAATTAAAAAAGGCACTTCATATTAGATTTTTATTCAAAAGACAAATATAAACTGAATGTTAGGAAGTGCTTCAATTGGATTTGTATTGCCTGTAGTCGTTTTTACAGCAATCAAAAATCTATGTTTAACCGGTTTTTTTTTCAGGACGCAATATTAAGTACATTTTTATTTTGTTACTGCAAAGCTGGGACTATTATACTGACAGTATAATAGTCCTATAGTGCAAAGAAATTAAATATTTTTTTAATTGTTTTCTGAAAGACCACTAACATATCTCTGAGAAATAAGTTACATATTTTACACATTTTGTCTCTTAATAGTCAAAAAGTTCTCTTGACTTTGGTAACAGGATAGACAAAATAATGCACCATCTGTCGAAAATTTGTCAATAGTATTTTCATATAATACCATTAAGATTGCATATTTTAGTATGTTGTTCAAGAAGTATCATTTGTTTTGTTTGTTTAATAAATATGATGTTTTAAGCAAATCGTTTTTTTCAACCTTGCAATTTCAAAAGGAGACATTTTTTGAAAATGACCCTTATAATGTATTTATATTTTCATTTACAGATTAAAATACGCTGTATTCATATATTTTCAAAACGGAATCTCACATATTTTTTTTTTTAGCCAGCAACAATTGCCTTTAATTTTATTTGTAAAAATAAATGTTATTTAGAAAAAAGAATTCCCTTCAAAGGGCCTCAATTTACAGGACACTAGACATGTTTATATAACGGTTTAAGACAATACCTGATTAATTGGTATTTTGACAATACATTCATAAAACTTCAAATAAACTTGAAAATTTGATTTAGCATAATTATTTAATTACCTCTTTGAAGATTAAATCAATACAAAGGAATTAAATTAATTTGTATTTTGTTATACTTACATCACACACATCGAAACCATTCGATTAAAAGCCATATCGTGACGTTAAATAGCCTTGAAAAACGTATGTTAATATATGTGTTTGACTTTTTCGACGGGGGGGGGGGGGCTGAAGCCCCCAAAGCCCCCTCTTGAATCCGCCACTGTGTATACCCGTCCAGTGTCTTCCTTTACTGATTTTTTGTTGGTGAATGACAATAAAGACACCCATCTGTATGCTCACCCAGTGCCTTCTATTACCAATTTGTTGTTTTAAATGACAATCTGTATGCCCACCCAGTACCTTCTTTTACTTATTTATTGTTTGTAAATGACAACTAAACCACCTGTCCGTATTCCCACCAAGTGCCTTCTTTTACCGATTTATTGTTTTTAAATTACAATGAACACGCTAATCCGTAGGTCCACCCAGTGCCCTCTTTTAATTATTTATCCTAATTTAATGGTAATTCTAACATGACCTCCTTCTTTCGCTGTGTTAGCAAACGAGTGAGTTATCCATTCGGTATAATCTCATTAGCCACTGGCGTCAACGTGATGATCGTAACTGCAGTTACGATCATCCCAACATGGCGGATGGAAAAACTGGTAAATTTTGTTAGGCCATTTTCTCCATGTTAACAGTTTATTTCCATATTTGTATTGTGTCAAGAAACATGTTAAGTCAGTTCATTGAAAGGTTGTTTTCCATAACATGGAAATTTGACGAGAAGAAAGAAAATCGAGAAACAAAAAAAATCGATGATGATCGTAACTTCACTATTTTATCTGCAATGATGATCGTAACTTTCACTTTTGATGATCGTAACGCATGTGCCAACGAAGTTTGGATTGAGAAATAGAATTCGTTACGCATGCAAAAACGGACATGTTATCAGTCAGTCAAAGTAATTATGACGCATGAAAAGCAGGGGCGTAGCTACCGTAAGGCACTTTAGGCACGTGCCTACACATATTATTTTCCCCAAAAAAATTGTATTGATGAAAAATGACAAACGAGGCATTACATATTTTAATTATGTCTGTTTTATGTTTATTGTACTGATGACAAGCTTCCACAAGTTGAAAGATAAACAGTTGCAATGAGTACTGTGACCTTAACTAACTCTTTGATATTGACAGTTCATTTTATCTTTAAAGGCTTTGTCTTGACATAAAATAAAACACAATTTGTTTTTCACACGCTTTTTAACATCTGAATCTAGAAATGAATTGATACATTTACTAGTTTGTCATTGACCGTCAAAAGATATGTTATCGGGCTATTGGCTTGCAGTGTAAACATGTCTGGCTCTAAACCTAAACTTAAAGTTAGAACTTTGGATGAAATGTTTAAAAAGATAAGCGAATCTTAAGAAAATGTTCCCGAACAGTTAGCACATCCAAGTGAAAACAGTCTAGCACTTAGCTTATCCGAGACTGATAGTGGATCAGTTGAATCTGAATCAAGTCAGACAGGAGCAACCAAATCGGACTTGGAGCCTTCCGTTTCAACCACCAATAATCAACAGAATATTGAACCTCCATACCCTGACATTGCCACATTAACCGTAATGGATGACACAGTAAAACGAAAACTTTTGTCTTCAAAGTGGAACGACTCATATGTTCAAAACTTCCAAGCAGGTACATTAAAAAAAATATTCCTTTTTAATTTTGTATCGTATTACCCTATTATATATGATAATGATACATGTATTACATAAAATTAAACCGGGAGCGTGGGTATAAATAGCAAACATTCAGTTTCTTCATTATTTTGGCCACGGTCATCTCGAGGAGGAAAAATCAATGATACACAGTTTCAGTTACTTTTGGTGCAAAATATTTGACAGGCATGGTCACTAGTGTTCCCCCCAAACGAAACTTTTAGTATTATTGAAAATTAATATTCTTCATCAGTTTAAAACCTACAAAAATCACTTCAAATTTCTGAGGTATGTGACCTTGGTCACGTTGGTCATGTGACATACAGTTTCATAAATATGCTGTTCATACCAACGAGGATTTTTGCTGATAAGCTCCGCCCACAAATTTTGGCGGTAGTGCCTACCGCAAATTCCCCTTTAAGAGGGGCCCCGAGTGACTCAATGAGTTAGGTCGTTGGATCTAACAACTCGTACAAGCCTATCACCAATACGGCGTGGGTTCGCACCCAGCTTTGTAAATTACAAAAAGGGTGCACTCGACTCGCAGCCGCAAATGATAAAGTTTACCAGTTGCTGAAAGTGGAGTTAAAACACCAAATTCAAAATTCAAATTCATAAAATTAAGTTTGCACATCTGTTATTATAGGTCTTCATTACTTCCGGGCATTTCTCTCTGTGTTGCCAGTGTAAGAAAACATTGTTATTCTTTTTATACCCTGCCACAAAGTAGCCAATGCATATAACTTTTTCCATGTTCATCATCCGTAATCATATATCTGGACTTTTTTCTACAAATTCGAGATTTTGAGCTGCTTTGATATTTGGCTACAGGCGTATAATGACAAGTTACAGATGTAGTTTTCTTTGCTGATTCTGAAGTATTAATGAAATACTTTGGACTTACTACTTACTAGTAGCTACTCCATTAAGGGTATGTGTAACATTCAGTCAGAAGTTCTCATATTCAGCAAAAATATATTAACAACTTCGATTTTTGTATTGTTTCCATGATAAAAATAAGAATATATGTCTTTTATGGTTCAGAATTCGCCATTAGTACATCTATTTACGCTTAAAATCGTTTTCAGATCCCTCGCCGCAAGTTGTGCCTACATTTCATTTTATACCTAGCTACGCCCCTGAAAAGGCTATTTTCGTAGAAAATTATCATTTGAAAAAAACATTTTTTTTACGAAAAAGGTGTGCTTTTTCTTAGTGTTGCAATATAAACACAATAACAGTGCATTGACTCGACATAACAACGATAAGGCTCAGAAACGAGTAAAACATGAGGGTCCCCCGAGCGTTTTCTGCGTTTCGGGTCGAATCTGTATATCGTTTTAGCTATGTCGAGTCAATGCACTGTTATTGTGTTAATACTACAACTTTTCCAACAGTTAAATTGTTGGGGTTTTTTCATTAAAACCCTTTAAAATTCGAAAATGGCTACGTAAAAATACCACGAACCTCTGTTTATTTGGACGTCATGTGATACATTTCTTTGGAAACACATTGTCAATGCCATAAAGAAAGAGATATATGGTCAGTGATTGTATATGCCTAAACGATATACAGTCAATGCAATTTTACTGCTCAAATAGCGCGGCTGTAGTATAAATTAGTTTATATAAAGAAATGTATTTTTTTTTATCTTTTTATCTTTATTTTTAAAGGGTTTAAAACAGTTAGAAAAGTTGCAGTATAAACACAATAACAGAGCATTGACTCGACATAACTAAAACGATATACAGATTCGTCCCGAAAGGCGGAAAACGCTCAGGAGACCCTCGTGTTTTACTCGTTTCTGAGCCTTATCTGTATATCGTTGTTATGTCAAGTCAATGCACTATTATTTTCTATTTATAAGGCTAGAAATCGTTCAAGCACGTCGGTGGTTCGTGCTGTTTGACAAATTGCATTGTTCATTGAGCGCTTAATTTGTTCATTTTTTAAAGCAGTATATCGTGGCCGCTAAGTATGATGTTTATTAAAAAATAAAAATATTGAAAATTTTGAGTTACGATCATCTTTCTACTAAAAATGGTGTAAGTTACGATCATCAATCGACGGAGTTACGATCATCATCGAGTTTTTTTGTATCTCGATTTTCTTTCTTCTCGTCAAATTTCCATGTTATGGAACACAGCCTTTCAATGAACTGACTTAACAACATGTTTCTTGACACAATACAAATATGAAAATAAACTGTTAACATGGAGAAAATGGCCTAACAAAATTTACCGGTTTTTCCATCCGCCATGTTTGGATGATCCTTACCTTACCTCTGTGTCTTTGCGTCCTTTAAAGGACAACCATACCATGGTATGTCTAACGCCCTCCACCAATATTTACAGATTTGTTAATTGTGCAGTCCACACGGAATATTCGTTAATGAATAGAATAAAATAAGATAAAATCACAGTACGGATCTTATCACACACGGTATTGGTAAAATTAAATTCAGTAAAACTGTTACGATTATGTACAGTTAAAGCACTAAAATGAGTCACTATCACCATGAATATGTACACTATAATACCCGTCACTTCATTATTTACAGTCTATATAAAAACTTTAATACGACTATGGCAGGTTTAAAAGGTAAAACGAGCACTGCGCGTTAGCTAGAGTTGTATATATACACTCCGACAAAAGTTAAGCACCACCCTATATTTTTATTGATATATTTTTTTACATCAATACTGTTAAAACAATGAAATAGATATCACCATTTTTCTTACACTTCTTAAAAGACTAAGGGCTCTAAAATTACCAATCTACGAAGTATTTATCATCCTGAAAGACGTGACTATGACGTGGCAAAAATGGCGTTCAAAACAGGCGCTGGAAAAACGTAAAACCAGTTTGTCTTTGATGGAAGTTTTTAACATTGCATTAAAATGCAGAGTCTTCAGATTTTAAGAACTTTTAAATGCATCTATTGTGCGTATGTGTAAGGCATAAAAATCAATAACGAGTATATCCACCGCGTTTATTGTGAAGTTCTGTTTAGTTTATGATGATTTTATTTGTTAAATTAACAAAAGGGATAGGACACAAGTTTTGCCAACTTATGAAGTCTTCTCCCATTAATACAATAAATTCACATAGTATAATGATCATTCTGAGCATGCATATAATACATAGAGAAAATATATTGTAAATGATGTAATAAACGAATTAATAACAAAAAAATAAAAATTGTGTTGGATGGATGCGAGGTTGGAGAGTAGATAATTATCGAGTAATTATACTACAAGGAATCTTTTTGAAGATTTAATAAAATTGAAAACGTGTTTGAAGATATTAATATTTTCTTCGTATGTTAAGTCATCGGACCCGCGAGTTAGTAGATTCAGATCGATTGTCTGTACCCAATTTAAATTATTCATCATATTAAGTCTTATTTCGGTATACTTAGGACAAGTACAAAAATAATGGAATGCATCTTCCCGTGGGGCTCCACAGAAACAAGCAGCATCATTTACTATATTGACCTTTGATAGATCATAATTTAGAAATGAATACGAGTTACGAAGTTGAGTTAGAATAATATTAAGTTTCCTGGGACCATAATAAACATGTTTCGGGATACGTTTTGTATTATCTGACTGTTCCTTTCGAATGGCTTTTTTGAATTTAGTTAATGTGTCAAGATTACGATCAGATTGATCTAGCCGGTTCCAGAGTTTAACAGTAGATGGAATAAAAGATTCAGTTGTGATCGAGAGTCTACAAAAAGGTATTATTAAATCCGAACCGTTTCTTAAGGGGTAAATAGTTGAGCTTTGTACAGTAGGAGGAATACGTTCTCTAAGATAATTTGGTGCATGCCCGTTCTTTATATTATAAAATAATTGGAGTTTCCTATTATGTCTTCTACTAGAGAGAGTAGTCCATCCTGTTTCTGAGTACAATTTATCCGTTTTTGTAAAAATTGGTAAACCAGTTACAATCCTTGCAGCATCTAGTTGCTATTGTTCAAGTTTGGTTGAATTACACAATCCACAATTATCCCATATTTCACAGGCATATTCAAAAATTGGGCGGATATATACGAAGTACAGTTTTTCTAGATTTTGTCTGCTTAACCTATATTTTAATTTTCGCAATATACCTAAATGTCTTGATACGTTTAAGATTATATTTTCAATATGGTTATTCCATTTAGCATCACTTGACAAGGTTACACCCAAGTGTTTATGACACATTGTTATAGGGATATTGTTTCCATTAAATGAGAAATTAAAGTTATATCTAACGTCTGTATTGGAAAATAACATAATCTCAGTTTTGTCTGGATTAAAAGACATTAACCATTTTGAGGACCAGGTATTTAGTTCACACAAGTCATGATTTATAACATTTTCAATTTCAACAACATTTTGACTTGAATAACCTAAAGAAGTATCATCTGCAAAGAGTCTACTGAGAGAGAGGAGCTTCTCTCCAATATCATTTATATAAATTAAAAATAGCAATGGTCCTAATACTGAGCCTTGGGGGACCCCAGCAGAGACTTCACAAACAGTTGATGATGTTGCCCTGTTAATCACTTTTTGTTTTCTTTGATACAAGTAATTTCCAAACCATTTGATTAAAGGACCTTTTATACCATAAGAATTCATTTTATGTATTAAACCCCTGTGCCAAACTTTATCAAAAGCTTTGGAAAAGTCACAGAATAAAAAACAGCTAAATTCTTTTTTTTCTAGTGAATTGAGTATAGAGTTGTATAGTTCTAACAACTGGTGGATAGTAGAATGTTTCGGAAGAAAGCCAGACTGATACTCATATATAAGTTTGTTTCTAACAAGATAATTATAAACATTTTTATAGACTACTCTCTCCATAATTTTACCAACACAACTAATTAAAGATATTGGACGGTAATTTGAAGGCAAAGAGGCATCCCCTTTTTTACAAATAGCTATCACGTGTGCAATTTTCCAGCTTGAAGGATACTGGCCTTGTCGTAAAGATTTGTTGAAGATAATTTGAAGTGGTTCGGCAATTTTTTCTGGGGCTATTTTGAGCATTTTATGGCTAATTTTGTCGGGACCGGACGCTTTTTTTAGGTCTAATATTTGAATAATATTTACAATTTCACTAGCAGTCACACAAATGTCGGTAATTGTGTCATTAGTTTTACTTTCGAAAGGGGGGACTGGTGTATTTTCTTCCTCCAACTTAGATACTAAGCTAAAATAATTATTTAATAATTCACATTTTTTGTCTTCATCATATACCATTTCATCTAAATATTCATCATTAATTGTGTTTCGAAGCGGAGGGATACAGTTACTTCCCTTGTTAGATTTAATCAGCATTTTCATTATTTTCCAGTAAGTTTTAGGGTTCGTCGAATTATCTAATAATATATTGTCTAAGTTACTTTCAAAATTTGCTTTTGCTTTCTTTTTCATATTATTGACCTTATTTCTTTGTTTTTTATATTTTAAAGTATCGTTTTCCCTCCCAAATTTTAGAACTTTTTTTCTTAGGCGATCGCGTAGTCGAATTTCTTTTCTAATTTCGTTATTAAACCATGGTTTGTCATAATCCCGTACAGTTATAGTTTTCGTTGGAATACACTGCCTTGATATGTCCAAAAATAATTTTGTAAATTCTTCAACCATGTCATCTACGTCGTTTGAAATGCCTATCTTTTCATTCCAATTAATTTCGTTCATTTTATTATTAAAGAGTTCTAAATCTATATTTTCATACTGCCAAATTTCTTTGGTAAATGAACACGAAGTCGATTTTGGACATTTGAGAAAAGCAACTGCTGCATCGTGATCACTAATTTCTGATGGCAACGTAAATACATCAGAATAAAGTGGGGTCATGGTATCGGAAATTATAATCGGGTCTAATAAATTATTTAATCTTGTTGGTTTTACTATAACATTTCTAAAATTAAACGTGGTCATCATGTCGACCAGCTTGTTATTATTTACATTAAAAAGATTAGAATTCAAGTCGCCCGAAATCACGATATTTTCGTTTAACTGATGAGCTAATTCAATAGCATGCGTTAATCTAGACCAATACTCGTTGTCGGTCCACTGTGGACGGTATGTATTGCATAAACGAAATGATTGACCCTTCGCGTGAATCTGAACCCAAAGACTTTCGTCTAAATTATTCTCCAGTTGGATTATCCTTGAAATGTTTACATTTTCTTTCGTGTAAATCAGAAGCCCCCCTCCCGTTTGAAGTTCTGTAACACGCCTCGTCATGCTTCGCACAAGACGCCTAAGCCATTCTTGGGGGAACTGTTGCCACTCCTGTAAGATAGCAGTTCTTAATTCGTCAATATTTTGACATTTTGGATTGCGTTGGTTAATTTTTCGGCCAATAAAGTCCCATACATGCTCTATAGGGTTCATGTCTGGCGACATCGCAGGCCATGGAATTGTCTGAACAGCCTCTTGCTGTAAAAAATGTTGTACAATTCGGGCTCTATGTGGCCTAGCGTTGTCGTCCATGAACATTTGCCTGTCAGCCAACGCATGATTGTCGAAATGGGGGACTACGCGTGGAGCGAGCACATTGTCACGGTATTTTTAGCCTGTCAGATTACCATCAAGAACGTACAAGTCCAACTTACAGTCAAAGGAAAAATAACCCCAGACAGTTACACCCTCACCCCAAAAAGCAGTTGTGCCCAAAATGTGGTTGTCCTGAAATAAAGTGTTTCGTTGGCGCCAAACCCTTGCACGACCGTCTCCATGTGCGAATAGTCCACCCCAAATGACCATGTGACCAGTCAAATCGAGCATGGCGATGACGTAATGTCAACTGTGGACATTTTATGGGTCGTCGCGCTCGCATTCCCTGATGGTGGAGGCGTCTGATTACAGTGCGTGTGCTAATATGGCCTCCAAAACGGTAAATTACCACGAAGTGCACCAGCTGTACTGAACGGCCGTTGCTGCGTCCGTCTGGATATGAGTCGGTCCTCTCTCGGCGTCGTTTTGCGAGGTCTAACTGCACGTGGACGGTCAGTAACATTCCCCGTTTGACGAAAACGCTGCATCAGTCGTGCAATGATGGAATGGTTAACCCTGAAGTGGTCTGCCACCATTCTATGGCTAAAACCACCGTTATGCATGCCAACGGCTTGCCACCTTTCTGGTATGGTTAATTTTGCCGCACCATACCAAACCAATAGAAAATGAAACTTAAAACTCTACACAAAAAAATCGGCTTTCGTTCGCAAACACAAATGTTGAAAAGTACACGTGGCACTTTACACACCCAGTTATATACACATAAATAAAAATCCATCAATAACCTGTTTCACAGGTAAGTAAGTATGTGTGTACAGGTAACGAAAACAGCAAACCGATTTGAAATAAGTTCATTATTAGAAAAGATATTATTGAAACAAGTCAGGTGGTGCTTAACTTTTGTCGGACTGTATATAATCACATAATTAAAAGTTCTTAATTTGTACTACATGTACAATATCCAATAAAAATAGTTCAGCACTTAAAATAACAAGTCAATGTTCTGTATCACTACGATATGATCTAAAACATAAAATCAGCACTAAAATGTTAAAATCCATTTAAAAGGCAAGACTTTTATTTTTGTCACAGGTTTGCGTTCCGGTATGCGGACACGACTGTAGGCGGATCAATATTAAAATAACTTTGAAAGTTTTGATTTAAAGACATGGCCGACCCCCGGACCCCCATTCCCTAGTTTTTCTTTGCAGTAGTTGCCTCTATATGTCTGGATCTTGCACTATGTAGTAGGAAGAGGAGCCTTCTTGTGTGGAATTCTAGTGTAGTCGTTGTTTCTAAATCCATCTTCATGTCTCTTTTTAGTTTGGTAATGTTCAATAAAAGTTGCATTTGTGAAGTTGTTGATAGTTGACACCAATTAGTAGATAATTTTTCCACCAGTGTGATATTAATGTCACGTAGCACTTGCGTTCTTATATAATCAAGGGATGTACAGTGTAGCAATATGTGTTCTAAGGTTTCTGTTTCCTTATTGCAGGCAACACATTGTTCACTTTGAACGTCTCTATATATCCTAGCTCGGAGTGGTTGTAATATGTAGGTACCAGTTAGCATTTTGAGTTTTACCGGAATTCTTGTCACTTCTCTGGCTGAAATACATTTTAGCTTTAGTAGAGGGTGTATCTTTCCAGGCAAATATTCTGTTGTATCTATATATTTTAGTCCGCTATATAGTGGTACAAGTGTCGATATTTTGTGCTTAACAGAATGCTGAATTTTGGTTTTGATTAGTTTTGTCCATTCAGCTTTCGATAAAGGATTGTCCAGGTAGTATGTGGCACTTTCAAGATCGTATAGTAAAAGTAGTTGTTGTACGTATATGAACCAGCTGTTACTGTTCATGGCTTTTACGGGTAGTTGTCTTCTTGCGAGTTGTTTTTCTAGGCAAGATTCAGATTGGTTGCAGATATTGTTGTAGAAGTTCAGTATTTTGACTTGTATTTGATTTTCGACAGGCATAATGCCACTTAGCAGATATACGGCTGGGTCAGGAGTGTTAGTTGGCAAAGACAGTAGTTGTTTTATCATTTTCTTTTGGAATTTTTCAAGTTGTTCCAACGCTGTGTTTCTAGGTGCTATGAGCTCCATACCATAAAGTAAGACTGGATTAACATAGGTTTTGTATAGATGAATTACGGTCTCTGGATCCAATCCGTTTTCTCCATGAAATCCAGTTCCAAGGAGGGCATAGGCACTTCTTCTAGCTTTTGCTATATTTTCCTCAACATTTCTAGAGACATTTTTTGTAAATGAAGTAGTGCGAATGATACCTAAGTGGGTAGCTTCATCTACATTTGCCATTTCATCAGAACCCATTTTAAAGTTTCTCTGTATTTGTGGTTTTGAGCGATTTGGTTTTATGTGTATCGCTACACTTTTCTTCGGTTGAAGCTTGTAACCTTCCATTCCAGCGTAGTCATATGCCATGTTTATTTGAACCTGAATGTGTACATCGTTGGCACCCATTAAGGCTACGTCATCAGCACATGCTGTTGTATTGCATAGTACATTTCCAATTTAACTTCCAGTGTTAGCAACCCCGTGGGAACCCCGGGGTATAGAAATGGGACCGAGAGCTTCTTCAGCTTGAAGGGGCGTCCGTCGGTTGTGCGGGATGTATAAATTGACAACCAACCCGTCCTTCGGATGAGACGTAAATAAAACCGAGGTCCCGTGTTGAGAGATTGCCACCCTCTTCGCACGTTAAAGAACCCTGTGTAACAGCTCATTATGAGTATTATGCTCATGATGAGTGGTCCATAAGAGACCTGTTGCACTGGCAAAATTCTCCGTCCCTACCCATCGCATTTTTTTGTTTCGAATCCCGTGACGTTTAAATTATTCTCGTCCTGAATATAGCTGAAAAATTGCTCACTGGACGTTAAACATCAATCAATCAATCCAATGTTAGAGGTTTCTAAGAGGTTAAGTAGTGGGTTGATATATAACTTGTAGAGATTGCTACTCAATATTCCACCCTGGCAAACTCCTTGTGTTACCGGGAAACATTCAGAAGTTTTCCCTTGCCATTTGACTGCGCTAGTAGTGGTTTGATGAAGGCTATTTATAATTGACCAGTGTTTGTCATCAATTCCTGCATGGAAGACTCGTCTCATAAGGTGACTATGAACAACGACGTCAAATGCTGATTTAGCATCCAATAGGATAAGTTCACATTCCTGATTAATATCCTTCATTTCTCTGAAGGTTTCTTCTATTGGTAATGCAGCATTTAAGGGAGACAGTCCTTGTGTGAATCCTCTCAGGGTTCTATTCTGATTTGATAATACATTTGGACTAATTCTTGTTCTAAGGATGGCTTCAATGATCTTATTAATAATAGGCAGTATGGTTATTCCTCTATAGTTAGCATAATTGTTTTTGGAACTTTTGTTCTTAAATACAGGTGACAGTAATCCAACCTTAAGCATGTCAGGAACTTTTCCATGTTTAAATACAATGTTTATCCATTTGAGTAGTAGTGTCAGTAGATTTTGATTGGCATATATAATATGTTCAACGGTTATTCCGTATATATCAGGTGCTTTCCCTTTATTTATAGTTTTGATAGCTTTCTGAATCTCTTCTGAAGTTGCTGGTGGAATGTCTTTGTTTTGAACCATAGCATTGATCAGGTAAATCTCATACTGTACATTTTGATGATATTGTGGATCTCGTATAGATGATTCTTCACATGATGATAACTTTTGGAAATGTTCTTTAAATCCCTCCAATATATTCTCTTCTCCAGAGTGGCACACATCACCTCCATGTAGGTCCACGGTGAAATTCTTGTTCAATCCACGATTTCGTTTAACTAGGCTGTGGAATAGCTGCATGTCCCTAGTTCTGGCAGACATAAAAGCTCTTTTTCATCATCTCTTCTTTTGGCTAGTTCGATTCGGACTTGTTTCCTGAAATCTTTTCTAGATTGTATTTTGTTTTGGTATATTCTATTGTTGGGATTTAGTGGTTTTCCTATTTTGACCCATTTGGAATAGTTCTTGCGCATTTTATAGACTGCAGCTTTTATTATCGGAGTCCACCCTTTAAATTTTGGTTTGCAATTGAATTTTTTGCGGCTATCAGCACATTTTTTAGCAGTGTCTTTTAGCATATCACATGTTTTGTGCAATGCAAGCTCCATATTATCCTCTGTATCTATATTTATATCCATTAGTTTGTTAACAGCATCCTTAGTCATTGCCTTATACAAGTCATTGTCCAGTTTGTCCCATTTTATACGTATTGTTTGATTCGTGTTTTCATTCTTTTCGCTGACTTTCTTTGTGAGTTTAAATTCAATAGTTGTTCTGATTGGATGGTGGTCTGGTGTGTTGTTGTACAGGCTTGATAATATAGTTTTTTACGATTCTTTATAGTTAGATTGTAGGAAATAGTCCAATTCAGAGCATTCTTCTCCATTGGTTTTGACAAATGTCTTTTCAGAACATGTAAATGTTAATCCACAGTCCATTATGAATTTAAGCAAGTATTTCTTCCTTTTAGTGTCCTTATCCTGATTATTTAAATCCTCATTTAAATCACCTCTTATGACAATTTGGTGTGAACTATGAAACTTTTGCCATATTTCATACAGTTGGTCTATAGTGTCGTAAGATTCCTCCTGATGTTCCATGCTTCCAGTTGCCGACATGTATACAGAGACCAGTAAAAGTTTTTGTGTTTTGTTACTATTGACTTCTATGGCTTGTATTCGTTCTCGTCCATCCTCCAGTGGTTTTACCAGATGGTCAATGTCTTTTTTCCAAATAATGGCAACCCCTCCATACCCTCTTGGCAAATATTTTGGTGGTAACGGATCATATTTGTCCACTCCCTTAGCTGCATAATATATTTCCTTATCAATTTCACCGATTAGATGTAGTTGATTCTCGAAAAGCCAATGTTCCTGAATCAAAATAAAGTTATTGTTTCTCAGTAAATCGTTAATGGCCATTGTACTGGTTTTAACATTTTTGCAGTTGAAAGATACTGGTTGCAGTTTGTATTCGAATTGTCCATTTGCTATTTCGTGCGTTATCTGAATTGGTTTTGGAGGCTGATATATCCTAAAAAATGATTTTTCTGATGAACGTTGGTATCCTGTAACTCTTTGAGTGGTGTTATCGGATGTACTCTGATTGTAGACAGTATGTGTACTATGAGGGTTATTTGGTGTCCGACCGTACCCTGTTTGAGTGGCATTTCTACTATTTTTCTGCGTGTTGACACTATGATGGTATGGGTTGGTCCCATTTATGGTAGTTGGATTTATTTGAGCATATATTAGTGGTTGTCCAATGGCGTTTTCAGTTCTAATCGTTGGATAACTGAAGTTTACATTGTAGTTTTGTGTTTTATTTGTTGGTCTCATTAGGTTGGGTATGAAAGGAGTCATTGGTTGTCCATGGAGATGGTTCATTTGTTGTTTCCTTTCAGTTACATGGTTTTGCTGGTATGTAGGTCTATCTGTTGGAACGCTCGGATTTGAGTGTTGATCTTGGTGATTAGGTTCTTTGGTTGTATTTGGGTTCTGAGGTGGTTGAATTCCATTTACCAAGTCTAAGTTGTTGCTCAGAGCGTCTAGTTGTTTATCGATTTGGTTAAAAACTATGGTTGTCATCTTTTCATGCATAGCTGCTATTCTATCATTAAAGTGATCTTGTATCTTATTGTTTGTACATGTATTTACTGTTGGATGATCTGTTGGACAATTGGTTTGTCGGTGTATTGAGTCTTCCATTCTCTTTCTCAAGGTATTTACTAGTGATTCCAGCTCATTGTTTCTAAGTTCTAGGTATTGACATCTGCTTTCAAGGTGTATAATTGCATTTTTGTCCTCATTCATAAATTTTTCTTTTTGTTTTAACTGATCTTCCATTTTCCTTACTCGGAGCTCTCTTTCTCTTAGTTCTTTGTGTTTCAGGAGTAGCGTTTCCTGATCTCCTGTATTTTGGTTTTCATAAGCATTTTTCCTAGTTTCCTCGGTTTTACTTTTTGGAATATTCTTAGGTCTTTGTACAGTTATTGATGGTTTATTCAGAACTAGTATTGGACCCTTGTCTTCCGATGGTACAGTTGTTTTGACTTGCGAGTTATTATCATCGGTTTCGTCCTCTTTTTCATGTAGTGTTTTCGGTTCAGTAGTATGCACGTTGTCCATAGATATATTGTCTATTGTGGCTTTGCACGGGTAGCATGTTTTGCTGTTTTCATTTTGTATTGCCATACAATGTTCATGGTTCATAGTATTACATATAGAACATATATCCATTTGAGTATTTCCTGACTCAATATCACATGAATTACACGTTTCCTGATCTTTAATTTCTAGTACTTCTTCATCTCGTGTAGTACCAATGTCAGTTATCAGTGCCAGAGGACCTGTAGCACACGTTTCGGGATGATGTGTGATTTGTCTATAGTCTATCACAGCAGGACAACATAATGTACATGTGTATTTTTTGGATTCACATTCTTTCTCTAACTGTTGTATTTCCCGAGTGGTTAAAATTAGTTTCAGGCATTTATAATGTACCCAATGATTTCTTTTGCTACAATAAGTGCTTCGTGTACGACAGTTTTTCTTACATTTTGTACAAGTTATGTCCTCAATATTGTCATTTTCCTGTTCATCTTTCCAGTTTTTGTTTGTTAGTTGGTTCAGAGCCTGTTCTAATTGTTGTCTCATTATTTCGTTGAGTTGACCAGTATTTATTCTGATGTTACCATGTGTAGTTGTTTCTATATACTTGTGTATTTCTTTTATATCTCTATTGATGAACGCTTCAGTATTTTTTCCATTCATCAGAAGTGTACAGGTGGTAAAGTACATATTAACAGTGTATGTCATATTGTCATTTCCTAGTATCTTAATGGTACACTGTACGTTGTTTCTTCGTGTTTTATCCAATTGCTTCTGTATCGTTGCCTGGCCAATTTGTGTCGGGAATGTCGAGTAATAGTTCAGTGATGCATGTTTGAACAGTTCAAATGTAGCCGCATCTGCTGTTATAACTATCCCTCATTTAGTATATCTATATTCAACTTTTATTGGTCGTTTGGTTGCTTCCAACTTCTTCATAAGGGCCTTGTCGATGTTCAATGTGTAATCGTTAATGATTTCTTTTTGCACTGTTAATCGTTGGGTATCTCTAGATACTATGTTGTCACTCATGATAGTGATCTGGTAGGTCTAGTAAGGTATAGAGACAGAGCTGGCACTAAGGTAACAAAGAGGTACGTCGTGGTTGGTCCCACTGTCGACAGCAGTTTGCTACCCTAGTTCCAAAAAACAAACACAAAAACAAAACAAAAACAAACAAACAAAAACAAAAACAATTTTACCAAGAACCTTATCAATAGCGGAGAGTCTATCAGGTAGTGCGTGTTAGATAGTGTTTGCAAGATGCGAACTTATAAGCGATAGGTTATACAGACAGGTACGTCGTGGTTGGTCCCACTGTCGACAGCTGTCTATATCTATCACGAGAACTATGTACAGAAAAGTAGAACCAAAACCAGGATATATATATACAGAGAGACAATGAAATCCACAGGCAGCAGATCTATTAAGTAAGACAGTAGAGACTATATACAACTTAAGTGGCAGTAGTTGAATATTTTTCTTTATATTATTATTTGAGCAACGAGTTACTGGAAACAGTCTTTTAGCATCTGCTCTCCGATCTTACGTAGCCAAACTTGTGCCATGTCAGGATCAGGATGTACGCCGTCTTTATAGTGGGTAAAGTTGAACTGGTTTCTTAATCTACGGTGTCTATTTTTAGAGGTTTTCTGTTGGTTGTGGCTTAGATCGATTTCCAGTTTTGGTGGGTGTACTCCTAAATTTGAGTTTATTTGGCGGATGTTCTCATTAAGTTTGTTTATTTGTCTAATGAGAATACTGTCCTGGTTAATGAATTGTTGTGGATCCTTATGTTGATAGTATTTATACCAATCGTAGATAAAGTATGGAGAGGTTTCTATGAACGTGAGTTGACACTGTGGGTATGGTTGTAACAAGTTCACAATTTTGTTGTAATTTTCGACGGCTTTATCTACGGATTCATCACTGTCTGGTGTCCTGATTGATATGTACCCTTTGTTGTAGCTGGTAAGGTCACAAGTACCCAGCCAAACATAAAAGGAGATATTATCTAAGTGTCCAATTTTATGGTCCAGGTTTTCCCTTAGCCACCAGTAGCCTCTTGTTGTGGTTCTTGATTTTTCACACCAGAATTTTATATGTTGGTCAATGCCTGTCTGGGTTTGATGTTTAAGATATATGCTCTTACTGTCTGATAATAAAACAGGCGTGAGTTTTTGGGTTCTAGTTACTGGAGTAGGAGGTTTATTCCGTAGTTTGTACCCTGACATTACCAGTTGTTGATAGGGAAATGGGGGAGGGGACGGCCAAACCGCACCTAACCTGCCATAATTAATGTATAAATGTATAAATGACTTTAAAAGATAAAGTTACGATTGAAAATTATATCAATTAAATAAAATAGATAACTAGAGGCTCAGATGAGCCTGTATCGCTCACCTGACATAACTAAGTCCTCTTAAGAATGTCTGCATGCCGAATACATCTAAGTTACTATTCAAATCCCATAGGGTTTTATGTTAAAACTATGTCTGCTCATGGCAGTCATCTTGGATGGAGGTCGTGGTCACCGGACACAATTTTAAAAGTATACTACCCAAGGACCATCCATGCCATGTTTGCTTTAAATTGATTGACTGGTTTCAGAGGAGAAGACTGTTAAACAATTTTCCCATAGGGTCCTATGTTAAAACTATGTCCGCTGATGGCGGCCATCTTGGATGGAGGTTGGGTTCACAGGATATACTTTTGAAAGTTAACCACCTAAGGACCATTCATGCCATGTTTGCTTGATATTGACTCACTGGTTTCAGAGGAGAAGACTTTTAAACATGTTTTCCATAGGGTCCTATGTTAAAACTAAGTCGAGTCATGGCGGCCATCTTGAATTTCCGATCAACAAACGATTCACTTGTTTAGCACAGGACCACCCAATGATAATTCCTGTAAAGTTACAATTCAATTGGCTTAGTGGTTTCTAACAAGAAGATTATTAAAATTTCGACCAATCAGAACACATGATGAGCCCTGGCAGCCATGTTGGATTTCTGATCAGCGCCAAAAACAAAAAACTTGTATATGACCATCTAATGAACATTTCTGCCAAGTTTGGTTCAAATCTGTTGCGTGGTTTCAGAAAAAAAAAGATGAAAATGTGAAATTCCCATAGGGTCCAATGTTAACAAAGTTGAGTCATGGCGGCCATCTTGAATTTCCGATCAGCAAACGATTCTCAAGTTTAGTACAGGATCACCCAATGATCATTCCTGTAAAGTCACAATTCAATTGGCTTAGTGGTTTCTAACAAGCAGATTTTTAAAATTTCGACCAATCAGAACACATTATGAGCCCTGGCAGCCATGTTGGATTTCCGATCAGCTCCAAAAACAAAAACCTTGTATATGACCATCTAATGAACATTTCTGCCAAGTTTGGTTCAAATCTGTTTCGTGGTTTCAGAAAAAAAAGATGAAAATGTGAAATTCCCATAGGGTCCAATGTTAGAATAAGTCGAGTCATGGTGGCCATCTTGAATCTCCGATCGGCAAACGATTCACAAGTTTAGTACAGGACCACCCAATGATTATTCCTGCAAAGTCACAATTCAATTGGGTTAGTGATTTCTGACAAGAAGATTTTCAAAGTTTCAACCAATCAGAACACATTATTGGCCTTGGCAGCCATGTTGAATTTCCGATCTATACCAAAAACACAAATCTGGGAGAGGCCCATCCAATGAACATTGATGGCAAGTTTGGTTGAAATCTGTTCAGCGGTTTCAGAGAAGAAGAGTTAAATGTGAAAAGCTAACGGACGGACGGACAGACGGACGGACGACGGATGCTTACCCAAGGCAAAAGCTCACATGGCCTTTGGCCAGGTGAGCTAAAAAGCAGTAGCGGATGGATGAAATTAAACGTAAGTTGATATTTTACGAAAAAAATCAATATGGCTGCTGTGAATATTATTATGGCGGCATGTTCACTTCCAGTTTGTCTCGATTTTATGGCGTTACTCTAAAATCTATGTGTAGACATGATTGTCACATGAATCTATGATTATATTCAAGGATACTGCTCTATTCTTCACTAAGGAATTCCGTCACCAAGAGTTATTTTACATAGATTTTTTCCTGCACCAGAAAATGTCGACCTGCACCTTGCTTGCCTCGCTATCACAGGCACTTGTCTCAAAAAAAAAATACCCCTTATATTCCTTTACATAACACAAGGTTCTTATATTTACAGAAAAATAATTTCGACCGGCTCATCAATTTCGCGATTTTTCGATCGGTCTACAACGCTTCGGTTTTGGGACATACATAGCCTTTATCTACATTGATTTATCTACACAAGCATGTATAACATACCTACCTCATCTGTCTATCAACAACGTCACAGCCCATTTGAAAGACGTCAGACCTACCATCATCTTAATCTCACAACGAAATGGAAATAGCTACAAATGTAGGTCGCATGATCGCACTGAATGAATAAATGAAATAAACGTTGTCAACAAAATTTGATGAATTCTCTAAAAACAAATGATCATTCTTAATATAATTGTGCAAAAAGATTGTTGATATTATGTCTAGTTAGGTTGTTACAGGTGTCAAACCAGTAATTCAACCAATCAGAGCTAAGAACATATACAAAAGTAGTCCCTTTAAAAAAAAAAGTTCCTTTCACTTTGTTGTATTGTGACAAATACTGAATGGAATGGAATAATTAAAATTGATAATTGAAGTTAAATATATAAGGATTATTTTGAGCCCAAATTTGATGCATTTAGTTGTATTTTAATACCTCTATGGAGGATTTGATGCATGAGCTATATATATTGAATTTCCCGGGGATGACTGAGCTATTTTTAGAGTAGGTGTTTTCCATAGCCTGGCATTTCACTGCAAGACTTTAAACATGCCCTGATATTTTGACAGAACGTAGAGGAATCATGTACGTTTCAGAAAATATATGGTCTTAGAAAGGTTAAACTTAAGATAAAATAGCCAGTCAGGCTCGAAAAAACACAAATTTAGTAGAAAATGTTAAAGAAATTAATTATAGGTTTCACACCTACATGGGTTTGCAGTCATTTGATTTTCTATTTATAGAAACAAAAAAAATCCAATATTTTCGAGTTTCTCTAGGCTTTTCATGAGATCCAATGAAAAAGACCAGAAACCTGTATGTTAACAAAAGCGGGAAATTTCATACATTTCCATTTCGTTGTGAAATTAAGATGATGGTAGGTCTGACGTCTTTCAAATGGGCTGTGACGTTGTTGATAGACACCTGAGATAGGTGTGTTATACATGCTTTTGTAGATAAATCAATGTAGATAAAGGTTATGAATGTCCCAAAACCGAAGCGTTGTAGACGATCAAAAAAATCGCGAAATTGATGAGCAGGTCGAAATTATTTTTCTGTAAACATAAGAACCTTGTGTTATGTAAAGGAATAGGGGGGTAACTTTTTTTGAGACAAGTGCCTGTGCTCGCTATCCAGAGTTGTCGTTCCTGTTACGCTAATGATAAGATAAGATCAATCTCCCATACAGAGTTGTCGGTCCTTGCAGCCTCGAGCAAGGACCGACAACTATGTATGGGAGACTGAGATAAGATAAGATAATATTTTTATTTTCGAATTATCGGCCCATATGAGCATTACAATCAATATCAAATAAAGTTAATAATACAATAAACAATAATCAATAATATTAAAGAAAATATAAGGCAGTACACAGTATTGAAAATGATTCTGATTAAGTAATACTGTTACTGGGCTCGGCCCAAATTCCATCGATATCGGGTCCGTTCGCCCTAACTACACGTTTGCCCTGGGTCCGTTCGCCCTGGGTCCATTCGCCCTACAAGTGGGTCCGTTCGCCCTGATTATTAAAACGTATTTTAATGAATATAATGGATATTTTAATTCTAAGTAATGATATGAACAAATATAGAAATTAATTAAAGTTATTTTCAAGCAATTATTACGTATATTGTTTGAAATGCTTAATTGAAATTTATAGATAGATAGAATTATTCGATAAAATTAATTTCACTTTCGCTAAAATACAGTATATAGCAAATTTGACGACAAAAAAAAAACAAAATTGTCTTTAAATCGTAAGAAAATAAAGGAAATCTAACGGAAAATCATGCTAAAATAAACAAATATTCTTTAATATTTCTGCTTATTCTTTTGCAAAAATTATCAAAACCCGTTTAGAAATAACTTCAAAATAATGTTTTTGAACAATGTGGTTATATGAAATATATAGCGTAAATTCGAGTGACGAATACCTACATGTCCATTGACTGTAGACCGAATTATTTTCTCTCTTGTGTGCATATATTCGCTTTTCCATGTCCTATTTTCTTTATTTGGACGTTTATTTATTTATTTTTTTTCGATTTTGCTGTTGCACACAGTAAAATCGGAAAAAAAATAAACGTCCAAATAAAGAAAATAGAACATGGAAAAGCGAATATATGCACACAAGAGACAGAATAATTCGGTCTACATTGACTGTACACTTTAGCATGCCGCATATTTAAAATTTCTCAATTTATTGACTATAAGCATAAGAATAAGAACTTTATACAATGCAGAATAAAGGATTACTATTAACTCATATAAACATATACAAGCATTAATCCAACCAGATAGTATATAGAAACTATCTTGTAATATAATATAACAAGGCTACCTCAGCAGTCCAGAATACATGGCATAGGGCAGAGTTAAATGTATGTGTGTTAGTTTACATATTCATACATACATATACACATACATACACACACACATACACTCACATATATAAAAAGCAACACAACAAATAAAATTAAAAGAACGAATTAAGTCCCCCTCATGACCAGTAAACAAGGACAAATAGTATAGTCGTCCAAATGTAGTGGTCATCAAGGGCAGGTGCTGAAGGGACATTTTCTGGTTGTAATGCTCTGCAACTAACAATATTATACAAGGCTTTAGCCATAAACTTTCTCGTAACTATTATAATATAATAATGAAAAGATATTATCCTCCCCGTAACAAGTGCACAAACACAATATATTATCGTTCAAGTGCAATGGTCACCAAGGGCAGTTACTAAAAGGACAATGTAACTCGTATAATATACATTTGTATATTTAAATTTAAAGGAATCTATGAAAACGTATCTACATGTATCTCCTAATCAAAACTCAAATATCACTTATGTTTCTATTATTTTTAATACCTTACATAATTATAATTATTAGGACGAACGGACCCACCTTTAGGGCGAACGGACCCAGGGCGAACAGGTATCAGGGCGAACGGGAATTAGGGCGAACGGACCCTGTACAATGGGAGATAACTCCGATTGTACAGTGTTGGAATTCCCACCGAGCTAAAAGTTGATGTTACTATATATAGCTAAAGCAGCCACTTCGGTTTGATCTAGTCTGGTACTCGTGACCCCTCGGCTTTTGTTGTTGTTCGAGGTGTCAGGTAAAGGCTGAATCCATGTTTTTAATGGCGGCCGCCATAGCCTACAGATTTTCACACTTCAGCAAAGGAAATTATGCACAGCATTGATTGAAGGCTTGAACTAAGTGGGTAATTGACACAGTTCACATCATATACATTTTGTTTGTCCCCTTTAGTTATTTTAGAGGTTGGAAACATCAGATTCACGCGGAAATGTACTTTTGGTCACATTACAAAAAAAGGGGGGGCGTGGTTATCACGACACACCATCTACAGCGCTCCATTTCTCCAATCTAAACAATGTCTGAACCCGAATATGTTTTTACAACATATTGAAATATCCTCCCAGTGTAACCAAACTGTATGACACGTCTGTTTTATCTCAATAATTACTACCTGGTCAATGACAATGTATTTAGGAAAGTACAACTCATCAACTGCACAGCTTGTCTCCCATGTCTTAACTTGTACATGTGCCCCACAATAATATGTGCAATCCTTTACATCTATTATTGGTTGCAGTATGATATAAAGAAGGAAAATGTCAAAAATAAATATCTTTTACAGTAAAAAAAAGTTACAAGGTAGGTGTCCGAAATCTGTCATCTTTTTAGAATGGTGCATGGCTCATTGTCCTATAAAATGAGTTTGTCCAACACCAATCTTTTCTTGAGTGGTGGACAGGGTACACCGCTTCCATATTTAGGCCCTGTTCCTCTCTGATAGAAGTAAAAAGAGATATGGGGTAAATGTCGATGAGACAACAACCCATAACCATCCGAATTAATACTGCAATCAAAAATAAAAACAGATTACCATACAACCTTCAACAATGAGTAAAACCCACACCGCATGACAAGCTGTTGATGACCCTCAAACAAAGCAAAACTGACAATTCGTCCAGCACCACAATCTGTCGATTATTCTGAATAAAAATGTCACAAGTGACACGGTGTAAAAACCAGACAGAAAAAGCAACCAATTCATCAAATATGCTACTATAAACAACAGACATAACTATATACTTAAGAACTGAATGCATTTTTTTGTAGTTTTATTAGCATGGACCAAAGCACACTTTGTATGAAGTGCAATAGCGCTTCAGACAAAAAATATGCTTCGGTTCACGCTTTTACACGCCTATAAAACTACAAAAAAATGCATTCAATTCTTATAATTACATTTAAATCGCACCAAAATTTAATATAGTTGAATTTTTCGTTGTGAATTTTATTTGTGCTAGATTATTTGCTGTTGGAAATTACTATGCCATTGATTGTTTACATCTGACGTCGTCATGGAGGCATGTGCAAGTTTGAGTTTTATTGGGATGTAAAACATCTCTTATAATCATGTGACCACTTCATAACCAAACATATTGTAACATTTCAATGAAAATCAGAAGTAATGTAATTATATAGAAAACGGGGGCCCGGGTGGCTCAATGAGTTGGGTCGCTGGATCTAACAACTCATACAAGCCTATCACCGATACGGCGTGAGTTCGCGCCCGGCTTTGTAAATTACAACGAAGGGTGCACTCGACTCGCAGCCGCAAGTGATAAAGTTACCAGTTGCTTGCTCAGGGTCGGTGGTTCTCTCCGGGTACTCCGGCTTCCTTCACCACTAAAACTGGTTGCTATGATATAGCTGAAATATTGCTGAAAGTGGCATTAAGCACCAAAATTCAAATTCTAATATTGTTCAGTTGCAATATTTTACTCTCTATATGGAGGGATTTTGTCTTGTATACATTTACTCTTATATTCAAAAGGTAAAGATTCAATTTTTTTATTTGTTTTGTAGGTAAAATAAAGATGTCACCGGAGAAGGTAATGAAAGAGAAGCTTGCATTATCAGTTTTCAATACAACATTGAAAACAGAGTATTCGTTCATAAAACCAAAACAGCTTGAATGTCTGAGGGCAGTCTACGACAATGATGTAATCACAGTCCTTCCTACAGGATATGGCAAATCCCTTATTTTTGAAATGCTGCCTTACTTTACCAAGTATGTGACAGGAAAATCCTCAATTGTTATTTTAATAGCTCCTTTAAATGCTATTATTAACCAGGAATTATCAAAGCTTGGTTCTTCTTCGGTGCATGTTAGAGGAGATGTCGCCATTTCTTCAACCAGTAATAAGGCTAGATATTACATAGGACACCCAGAAGATGTGTTGTCACACATTGATGATCTAAGTTTGAAAAGTTTGAAGGTAGATGTCACCTACATGTATGTAGTGGTAGATGAGGCCCATTGTATTCTTGATTGGGGCGAAGATTTTCGGCCAGAGTTTAGGCACATTGTGGACCTTAGGCCTCACATTTCCAACATTCGAATGTTAGCTGTGACCGCTACAGCGAGTCACAGTTCTAAGAAAGCTATAGCTTTCAGTCTTGGAATTAGAGAGTTTCAGCAGATAAGTAGTTTGCCTGCAATCAATGCCAATGTTAGGCTATCTGTCTGTGAATGGACACCTTCAGTTGGTGGAAATTACACAGTTGAAGAGGCATATAATTATGTGTTTAAGCCTCTTCTTTTAGAACTTAATAAACTGGGACAGTCTTTTCCCCTGACAATTGTATATTGTAAATGGCAATGGTGTTCATATGGGGTTCATTTGGCAAGAAGATTACTTGGACAGAATATAGATTTGTCTGTTATTCAGTATCATGCACAACAACCTGAAGAGGTGAGCTTAAATTTATATTTTCTAGATCTGATGTCAACGAGTAGTAGTACAAAAATGTCGAGGATGGCAAGTCTTCTATCTGCATTCCCATAAGTATTTTCTTGGATGCATCTGTCTGGTTAGTATTGTGCACTTTATCAGCAGATATGTCCATTATGGGAATGTATGATACAATTCAACATGATGGATAGAAGCATGTTGGTGTGACAGCTATGTAAGTAATTTTGATGATGCATTGTATGGTTTGTAACCCCATTTTCTAATTTTATATGCATCTGCTTTCCAATGTGTGAGAATATATAATACTGATAAATCTTATTTACTTAATAAAAACACATAAAACATTTCAACCTGGTTAATGATTGATTGATTGATTTTGGTGTTTTAACGCCACTTTCAACAATATTTCAGCTATATCATGGCGATCAGTTTTAGTGGTGGAGGAAGCCGGAGTACCCGGAGAGAACCACCGACCATTGGCAAGCAACTGGTAAACTTTATCACCTGCGGCTTCGAGTCGAGTGCACCCTTTTTTAACTCACCTGACCCAAAGGGTCATGTGAGCTTTTGTCATCACTTTGCGTCCGTCGTCGTCGTCCGCGTCTGTAAACTTTTCATACTTTCATCTTCTTCTTTGAAACTACTGAACAGATTTGGACCAAACTTGGCAGAAATGTTCCTTGGGAGGTCCTCTACCAAATTTGTTATTTTGGTTTAGATCAGAAAACCGACATGGCCGCCAGGGCCAATAATATGTTCTGATTGGTTGAAACTTTGAAAATCTTCTTGTCAGAAACTACTCACCCGATGGAATTGTAACATTATGGAAATGGTGACTGGATGGTCCTCTACTAAATTTGTTATTTTTGTGCCGATCGCATATCCAAGATGACCGCCATGACTCGACTTAGTTTTAACATAGGACCCTATGGGAAAAATGTTTAAAAAGTATTTCCTCTGAAACCAGTAAGTCAGTTTAAAGCAAACATGGCATGAATGGTCCTTAGGTGGTCAACTTTCAAAAGAATGTCATGTGACCCCGACCTCCATCCAAGATGGCCACCATCAGCGAACATAGTTTTAACATAGGACCCTATGGGGAAAATGTTTAAACAATTTTTCCTCTGAAACCAGTAAGTCAATTTAAAGCAAACATGGCATGAATGGTCCTTAGGTGGTCAACTTTCAAAATAATGTCATGTGACCCCGATCTCCATCCAAGATGGCCGCCGTCTGAACATAGTTTTAACATAGGACCCTATGGGAAAAAAGTTTAAATTTTGTTCCCTCTGAAACCAGTAAGCCAATTTAAAGCAAACATGGCATGAATGGTCCTTAAATGGTCAACTTTTTATATTATATACAGTGACCCAGACCTCCATCCATGATGGCCACCATCAGCGGACATAGTTTTAACATAGGAACCTATGGGAAAATTTAAAAAAAAATCTTCTCTGAAACCAGTAAACCAATTTAGCTAACATGTCATCGATGATCCTTCGGTGGTCAACTTCCAAAATTGTGTTCAGTGACCCCAATCTCGGTCCAAAATGGCCGCCGTCAGCGGCCATAGTTTTAACATAGGACCCAATGGGAAAATTGTTTAAAAGTCTTCTCCTCTGAAACCAGTCAGCCAATTTAAAGCAAACATGGCATGGATGTTCCTTGGGTAGTATATACTTTCAAAATTGTGTCCGGTGACCACAACCTTCATCCAAGATGGCTGCCATGAACAGACATAGTTTTAACATTGAACCCTATGGGATTTGAATAGTAACTTAGATGTATTCGGCATGCAGACATTCTTAAGAGGACTTATTTATATCAGGTGAGTGATACAGGCTCACCTGAGCCTCTAGTTTGTAATTTACAAAGCCGGGAGCGAACCCACGCCGTATTGGTGATAGGCTTGAATGAGTTGTTAGATCCATAACTCATTGAGCCACCCGGGCCCCTTCATTTCAACTTGGAGTTTATATGTACATGTACAATAACTTACATGAAAAAGTCTGTGTTTAGTTCAAGCTGATAGATGATAGATTGTATTCAAATTTAGATGAACTTGTAAGGATTGTCCCAGTTAAAAACTTCAAAGTGATGAATGTCTAAATGTTTCTTTGACTTTTGCAGTTAAACCATAAAATAATTGAGCATCTCAGTAAAGAGGAGTGTGACATAAAATTAGTGTTTGCTACAATAGCCCTTGGAATGGGATGTGATCTTCGTAACGTAAAGAGGGTTTATCATGCAGGACCTCCTTCAACAATTGAGGGTAAAATATTCGTATACATTTTATATATGAGCCTTGACAAATCCAAATACAAATTTTCTCGTCATTACAGTACATTTACAATTAATATTTGATGAAAATTTATTTTGTGATACTTGCATAGCTAAGATTAAATATAAACATGTTTTTAATAATTATACACTTTGCTTCAATTCTATAAATCATCAGCATTGATAAATCTGAAAAAAAACAGAACAAACAAGTATATATATATATATTTAATAATGTTGAAGTAAAAAAACAGCAACACTAAGACAGTCAAATGATTATGGTGCATCAAACTAAATTTGGGCAAAAATTGTTTCGCTGAAAAAAAAAGCAATACAACTGTCACATGGAGGAAAAGACTGTTCATTTTTATATCCATCAAAGTGAGATAAATAGATCTCCTGGGAAGCTGACAAGTGTTATTATTGTGAAATATACATAATTTATGAAACATCAAGGCACCTGTCCGAAGGATAAGGTAAAAAAAGCATTGCTTATAATCAAAGAAAATCGAGCATCAACAACTTGATAAATCTGTAAAGATGTTCCTCAATGAGACTTTGTTAGCACAATTCATCCTTAACTACTCAATGGATGTTTATGGTACTTCTGCAAATGCTAAAGCACTGCATGTAGATGTGCATATACATGTAATTTCATTCCAAGACCGGTATTTTGAAATTTTGAAAAGGAGGGGAGGGGGGATTTTGTGAGCATGAAAAATGTTACTTTAGTATCCATTAAAATGTTTTAGATGTTCTTTCAGAATATTTTCAAGAAGTGGGCAGAGCTGGACGAGATGGCTCAGAATCCAATGCATGCTTACATTTCAATGCTACTGATGTTGCAAATGATCATGTAGAAAAATCAATGAAGGAGTTTTGCAAAAATAAGACTATATGTAGACGAGAATTTTTGTCCTCATACTTTAACTCTGTCATTTCTAAACCACAGTATGCATGTTGTGATATTTGTGAAGAGATTGAATCAATTAGAGGGAAGGAATTCAAAATGCCAACACTCCAACAAAGGCAACAGTTAATTGAGACCATTGAAATTTACCAATCAGCTGATGATACCAATGTTTTAGACAAACACATTATAAAGTTCATTGGTGATACCTTCGAATATGTACATAGCATTGATGAATTTGAATCTTTAAAGTAGTTGCCGAAGCAATTATTACCATCAAGACACATGTATTTTAATATAAAGTTCATCTTAACAAAATGAATAAGTCTATTATTCATAAACAATATTGCAAAATGGGTAGGGGATAACATCACTGGTTCAATATAGGATAGAAAACGTAATTCACCTTTTTTTCCGTTTTCCTTTAAAGATCAAAATTGTAAGAAAAACATATCTTGTCATATCATTTTACAAGAAAGCTTTAATTTGACCCAACATTCACTACATTTGCGACATTATAAAATAAAATTGTTTGCCCACTTTAATATTATGTGAAAAATTAAGTTTTTTTTTTACCCCAAAAATAAACATTTTAGAGGGTCACATAAAATTTGGAAAATGGCATAAGAAAATTAAAAATTTCAGAAAACATAATATTTGAATTCAGATTTTTATCCTACATTAATCTTTTGATGTTTTCCTCAATGGATATTAAATCATTTTTAGATCTTCAACATATCAGAGACAAACTATTTTCCAGACTCATAAGTTAGAACTTTCAGATGTTGTTTTATCCATGCTGTATAATGGTCTTTGTCCAATGAATTATGGAAAGGAGAAAGGATTTTTTCAAACTGAGGGAATTTTCTCCCCATTACTGCTGCAAATGGTCTTACAGTTCTTAAATCAGAAACAAGCTTCATTTCATCTTCATGTGATTCCTTTTTCTTATGTCGATTTGCCCTAACAACAACACCTCCTAACTCATCATATTTCTCTGATATAGCAGAAAGTCCTGCTATTGCTTTTGATTTTTTTACAATGGATTTTTCAATGTTATTAGGCCAAGCTGCTTTGAACAATTTTTTGGTTTTTCTTATCAGATGTTACATCTGTAAGTCTGCCAGTATGTGGGTATTCAGTTTCACTTCCGTATTAACGAATAAGCCATAAAAACTTTCATGTGCTACTTTAAGGCTGTATGAGAATTGTTGATGGCAAAGAAATCTAAGGATTTCTAAAGCGTATTTGCTTCTGTTATTTGACGCTTTGAAAATCATCATCATGTATTTGAATATACAGATCATCCTGCATCTGTCAGGTATCTTACAAATGTCTACAAAATTCATATAGATTAAACCCAGTTGAAGCACAACATGGCCATAATGTTTAATTCTGTCGTAATCTGCTACGATGATTGTTTCTGTTTTTTTTAAATACTTACTGATGACTTTTGGCCATTAGGCAAAAGTAGCTCCAGTGGTGTTACTGTAAGCACCTCAGTTTCTTGGACATTAACACTTGTAGCATCTGTACCTACTGCAAATACATATTTGTCAATAAACTCATCCATTTTGCTTTGTACACAGTTAAGTGTTATTGGGGTCGTCAGGTACATTCACAGTAGGTAGATCTGTGATTTCCTCAATACCAAAGAAATCGCAAAGTGCTTCAACAATGTAGCTTTTTAGAAATGACAAAAAGAAATCTTTGTCGTGGTCATAGTGATTTTGTACCTCTTTTGTAACAGTTTTACGTTTCAAGCTAATGTTTGCCGCATTCATACTCCCTTTTTCAAAGCTATTCTCATCAAACAATGACTTAAATATAAGCAAAAGAAAATTCATTGCTCTGTGCCACATTTCAAATGTTATTGGATACAAATGATCAAACCTTTCTTTTTCTATTGCACAACCAGACCTTAGACCTTTTGCACCTGTAAATCTCTCACGGGTAAGTAAATCCCCTCTAACATGAACCTTTTGGACAGGTGAAGCTGCTTCTTCAAACAAGTGTCTTCATAGTGGTCCAAAATCTGGACAACATCAGAATATTTTTGCTCATTAAGAGGCAAAACGTGTAACGGTACAATAGTGTTTTTTTCTGGCCAAATCACCTGCATTTTCAGGAATAACATTCACTGCAGCTTTATTATGCAAAAATTGCAATTGTGGTAGAAATTCATGTGCCACCTTGCTTATTAATGAAGTGAGGTCATTTTTCAGTTGACGTTCATCATCCATTGTAGGCAAAAATGCTGCTAATTGCAGTTCTTCAGCTTCACATTGTTGAATTTCAGACAGACCAGTAAAAGAAGTCTCTTGCAATATGACAGCCGAGGCAAACCAATTTAGCATGTTTCCATGATGGTCTGATCTTTCGTATTTTACACCCATTTTAACATTTATATTATCACCAACAATTCTAATATTGTGACCATCTTTAATTCCCTTTACCACTGTATCATTATTGTGGTGGCCAATTTCTTCAATTATTTTTAAAGCAGTTTGGTATGATGTTGACACTCCAATAACTTGCAGTCGATCAAATACCTTAAATAAAACAATTCTACTAAATGTATTATTTTAAAAATACTTTATGTGTCTGACTTATATTAAGGAAACACTGCTCACTTGTTTGTCATTTAATATTAAAACAAGGCACAGAGGGACATCCATTGCCATGTTTGTAATGACCATATGTTACAATGGCAATCAGAAGGGAGAAGCTTATCAAACCTCATTTTCATGGTTGAGTGGACATATTAAAGTTGTTGTCTCTTTAACATATACCCCCACCCCACCCCCCATATCTCTCTCCATATCTATTTATGTTATTCCAAGTTTTGTTGATTACAGTGTAAGGTGCACACAAGATTGTTAATGTATAAACAGACACACAAACTCTCTCTTGTTCCATGAGAATTGGTTGAACAATTTCCCGTGCTTGAGGTGTACATTTCTTCAGTTATGGTGTACAATGTACTTGTTTGTGAGAGAATTTCTCATACTTATACAGTAAAACCTGTATCAAGAGGTCACCATTGGGAAAACTGGCCTTTGAAGACAGGTGACCTTTAAATTCAGGTTCATCTTATATAAAATCTGCTATAGAGTGGACTGAAAAATGTAAACTTTGAATTAATGTTCTTGCTTATTCAAAGTGACCGACATACTGTAAATTCAGAAATTATTGAGATGTTTCATTATTGCGAAAAATGTGACTGAACTTAAAACTCATGTTTTAGAAGCATTTATATCATTTTGCACTAGAGATCTTTTAGTTTCGCATTAATTAAAAATCCCCAATCCGGGCCGTTTTAATTTTCTTAGATCGCAGTAATAAATGAACGCATTAATTTCCGAATTTACAGTATATCATCATGAATTACATCGATGTAGTGTTGATTGATATTTCGTAATGAATACTGCTTAAGCAGGCTATGACCCGTCTTGAACTAAATATGAAGTATGATGATTTCCTCATTGTCAAAGGCCTCATGTGGACTGCAAAATGAAGAACAACAATTATATCATTGTTCTATTGCTTTGTTTTACTCATTATAAATTGGGGATTTTGCCTCATGAACATTTACTCTATATCCTTTCATTGTGTACTTGTTACAATATCTCCATAGCAACCTCATTGACAAGGAGAGTATTACATTGTATGTATGAATGTATGAAAATAGGATACATGTATTTATGATATTTTATGCATTGTACATGTATGTGTTATTTAGTTGTCATAATAATAAATATAGAAACTGAGCACAATTAGCAAATAAGAAATAAAGTATTGCCAAAAAAAAACATAGCACATTGAAAGTTTACTATATCCTATTCCAGTTTTATACGACCTCAAAACAATTTTTGAGGTTGTAAAATGGTATGGCGTTGGCATTGTTATCGTCTGTAGAAATTTAGTTTCTGTGTGATAACTTCAGTTTTAGTTGACTATTAAACCCTTATGCAATTTTTGCTCAATGTTCCTTTTTAGAAACTTAATTTTTTCAAACTTTGAAAAGCGTCTTAGAGATACACCCTTCTCTTTAAAGCCAAATGGCATTCAAGGAAAGCATGAAATAAAGGTCAAGGTCACCTAATAATCAGTATTTCAATGTGCAATGTTTAATACAAAGTTTAACCAAATTAACCAAGAATGAGGATAATTAGATGATGAATGTTAGAAATATGGCCATCCTTTTCAACCAAATACTATTTCTTGAAGCTGAGAAAAAGATCTAACCATACGACATAGAGAGTGAAATTAGCACAATTCTTAGCTGTACTGTCCAAGTGTTATTCCTTAACTCATCTTTCCTGTTGAGTATTTAAATAAAGAAGATTAACTGATATATATTTTTATGCAGAATCCACCTTAAATCTAGGCTATAAATATTACAATGTATATCTTTCAACATATTTTAATAAAAATATAGATTTGATTGAAGTCCTTTATATCCTCTATCCTGTGCTGAATTTCACCTTAAAACTTCAATGAGTGGTTCATTCATGCTGGTATCCTCATCAGGCTGTGTTAACTAGGTTTGAATAAGAATTTCCTTTTTCTGATGACTTTTATTGACAATAGGACCATACAAATGTAATTGCAAATAAATTGAAGCAATTATCATAATAATGAAACTATTGTCATAGCATGTATCTAAGATCCCAACATCAAACTGGATTGTGCTAACTGCAAAGCAAAACATAAAACAAAAACAAATTAATTAAAAGAAAGCAAAATAAAAAATAAATATGAAAATTAAAATAATAGTAGCCCCTCAAAGTATAATGCACTTTCTTTGATCGCAAATAAGGCAAGCAGCTCAGGGCTGTTCCATTTAAATATACCTGGTAGGGGGTGAACACCACTTATTTCAGACCCCCCACCATTAGAAAAAAAAACCACCCAACATAAAAAAATATGGTTTTACCCCAACCAACAGAAAAATTTAAAAAAAATGGCATTCCCCCTCCCAGATAGACTTCCATGGAACATCCCTCAGCAATTCTGTCATTAAATACCTTTTCATGAACATGTTCATCAATTAAAACTGCTGTCATTAGCCTCTGCATTCTAGAAAGTTCATGGAATCTTGTTTGCATTAGAATGCTGTATATCATAGAAAACTTTGGAATTAAATTATGTATAAAATCACTATTCAACAAATGTTTACTTTTGCATGGTATACAAAGCGCCAACAAACAATCCAATAAAAATGGCTGAGTCTGAGCTAATTCATCAAACACATTGTCAAATGAAAACTCTCTGAGTTGGTCATACTTTTATTGGAAAAGATAGCTATCTTGTGATCTAACACATTTGCTACTTGCACCTTTTTCAATTTGAAATGTTAAATCATTCTTTATACATTTATACACACTCCGTGTCTGCAATACAGTCTGAGCAATTGTGTTGGCATCACTGCTTAAGATTACATCCAATAATTTTGCTCTTTCAGTGTCTGATATCTTAGAAAATGAGTACCTTTTGTTTACTGAATCAACTATATGATGTTTTATTCCTCCGCCAGGTGCTTGTTCATTATCATTGTCATAAGGTACAAATAATGAAACACTACTGAAAATAGAATATTTATAATATTTAAAAGACAGAATATGTGTCCAAAGAACAAACAAAAATTAGACAAAACCATTTTATAACAGAATAAAGTCTTAAAGGTGCCACAAACTAATGATTGGGGTTTAACTCCACTTTCAGCAGTATTTCAGCTACATTGTGACGGTCATTTTTAGTGGCGAAGGAAGCTGGACTACCCGGAGGGAACCTGCGGCCAACCTTGAGCTGAATAATCACAATATATACAACATACAGGATTCATTTAAATACAAATAATATGACAGCAAGGGACAGAATAAACATACACATAAAACAAACATGGTATGCCATTCTAAAATAAACAATAAACAAGAAAACTGGAATATTTTTAATGTAGCAGGAGCAACTCCATTAATCATTAGTGCATCTGTTTCAAAATTTCTGTTTTCAGCTTGGAAACTGCCCACATTATGTACCAAATATAAGGTCACAGGTAGACAAGATTATGTCATTTGTCAGGGAAAAATGCATTTCTTATATTTTGTATGAAGTTTGTCACTGCACTATCTCAATGCAACGGGTGAAACGTAAATATTATTTTACCTATACATTTACCATGATTTCAGTTCCAGGTTTATAAAAGTGCCGAAATTGCAGTAAATTTGAGTTCTGCATAAGGCCATTTTGACAATTTATGTCTCATCAGTGCAGATAAAATCAAAACATAAACTTTAGATATTGATAGTTTTCTAAATAATGTGAGAAACAAAGCAGTCCAAGTAATTAAGTGGTGCCCTAGCTAAAGATTCATAAGTATGCATTGATAGACAAACATAAAAAAAAATGTTTGCATACATATTCAAACTGGTTCAATAGTAATACCGTTTTTTGTTTGATATTGGAATCACAGTCTGTGTTTCAACTGTTATGATGTTGTTAACATTGCATTCAGTCTGTGTTTGTGCACTTCTTTTGTTACCAAACAAGCTTTTAACCTTGCTGTATTGGCTCCGACACATTTGACCTAAGAAAAAAAAAGATGTATTATAGGAAAAATAAAAGTTGATTTTTGACAATAACAGCAGTTTTAACACAAAATTCTTTATCAAAAAGGAAATAAGGTTGGTCTTATCCATTTGTAGTGTTGTTTCTATTTTGGATTATAGCTCATGATAGATGCTAAACCTTTGGATAGACTTCTATCCAGAACTCAACTTCGTTTTGTGAGTACATAGTCTATAATCAAAATACATTAGGAATGTAGTAAATCATAGCAAACTTTCCTAAAACTTCTGAAGGATAATTTTTAATTTTTGTCTTCGGGCATTGATATTGTTCACTAGTTATTAATACTGAACCCTGCAATACTGTCGACGAACTATCCACCGACACAAACCGAAAAACTTTACCATGTTACCCTAGTGTGAAATGTACATATAAGTTATGGTGACCTAATTATTGGTAAATCCTCTTGTTCTTTCTGCTCACAAATATCATGGCTTCACCACATAAAGTATTCAAGATTTGAACTTAACTTAACCTGGATGTATGTCCAGATGGACAACTGTTTATTTAAATACACCCCCACTGTCTTGGATAACAAATAACAAGTTATGTTATTCTAAGTAGAGCCTGACCTGCTTCTACTATGTCTAAGGCATTGCTAGAAATTCTGTAATAGACCTTAAAATTATTTAATATTGATTTTAAAAGATATTGTTTATAGATATAAATTTACTTTGATAATGTTCTAACATCATAATTCATAATCAAGCCCTGCAAAAATATGGCGTTCTCCAAATACTTGGTAGAGAAAACAGCAATGAAAATGTTCACATTTTACCACTAAAGTAAGGGTATTACATGTATTAAAAAGTGTATGAACCTGTTCTTGCTGAACTGCACTGAGCATTTAATTTTTCTGCACATTCTTCCCAAAATGCTCCTGTACCTGAGGACGGGACAACACCTGCCTCACTTAAAAAACTTTCTAGAAAGTTCCTCTCCTCCTCTGTCAATTTTCGTCTTGAAAGACTGGGATCCTGTGTTATAGAAAACAGCTATTTCTTAAACATGCTTTTTGTATTTTTTCCACAAGTTTCAAAGTTATTTTCAACAGCTGTCTGCAGTGAATAGGTCTGACTATCCATTACCAGTAATTAATTCCATGCATTGCCCGACGAAATGGCGCATTTCCACATAAAAACTCCGCGTCATACGCGCGCATTCGTTTTCTGATGAAGTCAGACGTACATTCTACATACAGCCGAACCGTTCTGTCAAGACTGCACGGACATAGTCTCATTGAAATTTTTTTAATCCCAATTACTGTATCTAATTTATAATTGAGTTTTTATTTCAAAATGATCTGTGAAAGTTCAACTGCAAATCAACATCGATATCTGGTACCTTGTGTACATACAATTTTATACCTTTACATACGGAATTCAGGCTTAAATAAATTGTAAACCAGTTTCAAAAACTGATATATCTGATAACTGCAAAGTACAACAACGAGCAACAACGGACTTATAACACTTTCTCGGCGGGAAGTATCGGATACCGATCTTCTTCTTCTTCTTTAGGTATACAGTACTCCTTCAAGACGTTGAAGATTACGTACTGTTGCATGCGTGGGTAAAACATATTTACATACATTTTTGAAAGTTAAATAAAGTGAAATCAAAAGTGTGAATATAACAAAAAAGTTAAAACTATGTACAATTGTATTTGATATTAAAGGGCACCGGACACCAAATTATCAAACATCTTTTTCAGATTAATACTGCATCAATATTACTTATAAATTATGTGTATGAACTCTACAGTATCATGAAGTGTGATAACAGTGTGTGTAAACACTGATAAATCTGTTTACCGCCGTATGCATA
>MJUT01004946.1:564500-575322 GCA_002080005.1 Gigantidas platifrons
TATGTTTTTAAAAGAAATATTGTTTGCAAGACATTTCATGCATGAATGACGCTGCCCTTGTTCTTTTTTTCCGACATAGTCGTATAAGTCATCCTTGACCTGCTATTCTCTAAATTGTCACAAGTTGCTTAAGAGATAAATCTATTCATTTTGTTTGGGGCAAAACCATCTCAAATCAAGATGATTACAGTTTTTTTCTAATAATTCTATCGGGGCAAATGAAAATAATATTGATTTAAATGACAACAAACAAAAGATCAATACATATTCAGTTTTTTTTCCTTTTAATTTGCTTAATATGAGGAATTTATATCATAAACTGTACACATCTATACACATAATTTATTTGAATGAGTTTTGTAATCATGTTGGCAACATAAAAATACGTTCAGTGACACAACAAAGAATATATTCTTTTGATATAGTTATGAAAACTACATCGGTTATTTCTGTGTCAAGATAGTACAATTTTGTACGTGTTTAATGACTATGCTTTATAGGCTACTGGATAGGCAAGCCTTTTAGCAAACATATGGCAAATATTAGACATAATTAACAATTCTTGCAACAGAACACATGTGACCGAATTGTACTTACCTCTAAACCCTGTGTAATTTGTTCAAAAAATTCCATAAATATCGACTCTGAGATTGGTTTCTTCTTTCTAATGTAAGAATAAAGGGTCCCTCCTTCGTAAAAGTCCATAACGATGCATAGAAAATTACTATGAATGAAATATTCAATATATTTCACTACGTTTGGGTGCCGTTTCAAATCAGGGTCATTGAGTATGTTTATTTCCCTATCTAACCATTTTCGTTGTGTTGCATTAGCTGTAAACAGATTGATCCTTTTTAGTGCTAATCTTGTTGGCTGAAAAAAGAAAATAATTGTACTTTTTTGACAGGAAGAAATATGCGGAGCACCTGAGTTCCAAGCTATTTTTGTGGGATTCATGTTCTCAATCTTTAGTTGCCTGCGTAGTAGTGTTTGTGGACCATTGTTTTCAGGCACTTGTCTCGATTAACGCATCTTTCATATCCAGACCTCAATACAAAAAATACCCGGATTAAACTAGTTTTATGGATCTAAGTCGCGGCACCTCTTAGTGAAATGGTGTGGTGAAGCAACCGGATGGGTAGAGTTGTTGTTAATGACGACGAGTCCTAATCTTGCGCTTTATGCAAAATATTTTGAATCTTTGTGATACAGAAGTAGTCATATGTATTGTATTGGTCCTATAAAAGATTTCTGATAGTTTTAACCATTATTTGAATAGTAGACAGTACTCAATGTCATCGGAAGACATCATAAGGAAATAATAGTCAACTTTTAATATAATTGCCGCAACCATCTTTCGTCATCTGTAATAGAATACGGTGACGTTGTAAAAAGTATGAATACAAACTGTAAATTCGAGTGGAACATAAGTAGATATATTACTATCAAGGTGTGGAAAATTTATAATAGCAACATTGAAATAGTTTCTTTTATCGTAGAGTCTGTTGGAAAGTTTACCACTGGTGTTTATTTTGATGAAAAGATCAAGAAACTCTTAATGTTTTTTTTCTTTTTTCTTATGTTCTTTTGATGCATATTAATGGAATCTAGTTAATTTGAGTTTGGTTCAAAACTGACCATTGTTTCTACCTGATAAATGTTATTGCAGAAACGTTTGGTTCAAAACTGACCATTGTTTTTACCTGATAAAGGTTATTGCAGAAACGTTTGGTTCAAAACTGACCATTGTTTCTACCTGATAAAGGTTATTCCAGAAACATTTGGTTCAAAACTGACCATTGTTTCTACCTGATAAAGGTTATTCCAGAAACGTTTGGTTCAAAACTGACCATTGTTTCTACCTGATAAAGGTTATTGCAGAAACGTTTGGTTCAAAACTGACCATTGTTTCTACCTGATAAAGATTATTCCAGAAACGTTTGGTTCAAAAATGACCATTGTTTCTACCTGATAAAATCGTTTAACATAGAGGGAGATATGCAACCTTTAAACGTTATTTAACCCCGCTAATCTTTGTTGAAGTACATATACCAAGAGAGACAGTGAGCGATGTGTGTGCGTGCGTGCGTGGTATCTATTTTGCCTCTGGTTCTGTGATTTGTGATAGGTATTTGGAACTTTTCTGGTTCTGTGGCAATTTTTGTTTTTCATTTTATTATATCAATGGGGTTCACCTACGCCTTTTCCCGAAAGGTGGCGCATGTGTTCTATCAGTTATTCGATTCCAAGATGGCGGACGACGATCAGCTGTGGTCAGTGCAGAAGCTCAAAAATTTTCTACTGCGCCGAAATGTATTGACAAACGTTCGAAAAACTGACTTGATTGAAAGGTACACATTACACCGAAAACCCAAGCATACGATCTATGTTCGTTTCTTCTCAATATTATTGTATTTGTTGAATGTCCAAGTTGCTCCGACTGAAAATAAAACGTCATATAGGAATGTTCGCCAATCTCATTAGTGATGTCATATTCACTAATTTGCATGTCATTAAACACATAATTGGTTGTCAGTAAAACAATAAAGTAATTGACATGAAAGTAAGCAATTTTTAAACTTTTATAACTTTTTTATTTCCAAACCAATGTTTGTTCTGTTAATTGTTTTAGAGACTTAAAAAAATCGTATTTTTTCTGTCAGTTTACATTTTTTAATTTTGATATGATAAATTCATAATTCTAATATGAAATAATGCATTTTTACGCTTCAAAACTAAATAAAACAAGATCGAATTTCCAATCTTTTTATTCTGAATATTTTTATCAAACCTTCGATGTGAATTAATTATTGCTATATAATTTTAATTTCTGAAAGAATTATTAAATTATCGTAAATAACAAAATAATAATGACAATTTAAAGTTGAGCCTTCATTGAAAGACAATAGAAATTTTTGATTTCCTGCCAACCACACAGGTAAATTATCAAGCCTGTGACATCAAGGCGAACATCCCTATATCTGATTATATATTATCATAAAATTATGATGAGGTATCCGTTTGAATGAATTCAGAGACAAGTCCATGGGAATTTGTCATATTTAATGCTACCCATTATAATTGAAAAAAAAAGATTTTGAAGTTAACTGCATTTATAAAAATGTATGAGATCCATATCCATATACAGTAGTAGGTTAGGAATAAATTCATTTTTATTAAAAAACTGACCCAACTTTTTCCACACTTTTTCTTTTTAATAAACATTCAAAAACAACACATTGGAAACATCATATACATGTTATCATTCAGAATGTGAAAAAACAAGGCATATTTTCAATGGGAAAAAAATATGGGGCTTCCAATAGGGGTACCCTCATGTTTTTTTTATGTAAATTAAACTAAAATGTAACATTTAAATAAAAAGAACAATAATAATTTTCACAATTAACTGTAGGATGTCCTATTACAGGAATTCGTTCTTACCAGTGTTGTTTTTTATCTTTGAAATATAAATACACAATTATGTGTAATTACCCCAATAAATATAATAATTTAAATGATGCTCATTACATTTGGTATACATTACATTTAAATGATGCTCATTACATTTGGTATACATTACATTTAAATGATGCTCATTACATTTGGTATACATTACATTTAAATAAAAAGAACAATAATTATTTTCACAATTAACTGTAGGACGTCCTATTACAGGAATTCGTTCTTACCAATGTTGTTTTTTTATCTTTGAAATATAAATACACAATCATGTGTAATTACCCCAATAAATATAATAATTTAAATGATGCTCATTACATTTGGTATACATCTTTAAGAAAAATGTACAAAAAATTTATTCCTTATTTGTCTGGTAAATTTTCAAGGCTGCAGCAGTAAAAAAAGTCACTATGATTTCAAAGCATGCCCTAGTTCAAATATCATTATGCCCTTGGCTAACTGGAAAATATATGCTTCCATACTAAAGTAAAAAAGCTCTTTTGCCCATGAAGTGGTAATAATGAAGTTCGAACTGCAGACTCATATGGAGCATATGAGTTCATGTCTGTCCTGATTTTTAGTTGTGTTGCTCAATCTTCAGTTTTTTGGGTATTCGTGATTTTAATATTAAATATTTGTTGTGTTTGTCATGTTATACCTGTATATTTATATTATATATTGTTAATGCAGTAATATATTGACCCTTTAAAACTATTTAAGTTATAACAGTTCATGTTGTAGCTCTAAAAAAAAGGTTTCATGAATCACAAAAACATTTAACAACTTTTTAATGAATATTATTACCTGACATAATCAGTGTCAATAAATACACAATTTAAACATTTAACCATCCTATGGCGAAGATTAAAATACATGTACATCTGTAGTTAAAGTAATAATTCATGTATGTATTAAATGCAGTCCTTTGTACAAGATGCTTTTGAAGTACTTGTTTGAGTGTTTTATTTATCTGTATGTGTACTTTATGTAACATTACAATCATTATGGCTTCTATAGTACAAGGTAGTACATTTCAATCAAGTTGAAAATATGTCAGTTCAAATCTGGCTGGAAGCTAATCTATGAATTTTTTAATGTGTGCTTGATCATATTGACTGTATTAACTTCAAATCAAGCAACTTGGGCACAAATCCCTAGCTCTTTAATGAAAGTTTTGAAGGACTGCAAGTGCTCCTTTTTCAGTGTGATTTTTATATGACCACAGAAATTTTGTTGTGGTGGTATTATGTTACAGGTCTGTCGTCATCAGTCTGTAGACAAAATGGTTTCCTATCTCATTGGTGGTGTAATGGTTAACATGCTCGCCTTGAGTGTGTTAGATCTATGGGATAGAGCCCCAATCTGGTCAAACCAAAGACTATAAAATAGGTATTTGTTGTTTCTCTGCTAAGCATGCAGCATTTAGAAGTAAGAACACATACTGGACTGCTAGGAATCAGGATATTCATTAATGTGACCCAGTCGAGCGATGTGTCTTCTCGCAGACTGTTGTTTTCTTTATTATATTCATTAATGTGACCGAGTGGAGCGACGTGTCTTCTCGCAGACTGTTGTTTTCTGTATTAGACACCAACGATTTTATTAGTGAAAAGGGGGGACTTTGTTTTTTTAATGTCAGTAGAGAATCTATTTTTTTTTCACACATCAAGTAGAGCAAAAATATGTTTTATCCATACATGATGATGAGGTACATTTTGTAGAAGATACATGCATATCATTATGAGACCTAAAAAAATAATTGTGTGTTTAGGGTTACCTGTGAAAAAGGGTAATCTAGAATTTTTTGGGGATTTTTTTTTGCATATGATATATTTGGCAAGCAGATGTTCCAACTTTGACTGTGTTTGTTGAGAAAAACTAATAAAATAGCTAGGATAGGCACTTACATTTAGGTAGGGTCAAGTTAATCTAAACAAACTATATTTCTTATGGCCGAGGTGTATTCATGTCTACTTTAAAAAGAAAAATAAAAAATAGTTGTAAATAAACTATTTTTATTCTAAAAAAATATCCCCCCCTCAGTAGTAAAATGGTTAGTGTTTTATGTCTTAGAGGAGCCATTCCGTAAGTAAAAGTAATTTAAACTTTTCATTCAGTCAACACTGGAAGACATCTAACATACATTTTTTCAGTGACAGTGTACATGATAATAATCCCGACAGACACCTCGGTGATGTCATTGAAATGTGCCGAGCAAACCACGTCGTATTTCACGGGCGTCCACGGACCTCTTGTTGCATGGTCAATCTTCTTGATAGATATCCCTCGCTTATAACTATTAATAACAGCATTTGTGGCATTTTACACGAATATATATAAATCAATATCGTAGTTTACATTAGTTACGTTATTGATTCTAGCCGAGCAGTTCCGAAAGTAATAACTGATAGAACACATGCGCCACCTATTAGCGTAACAATCGTAGGTGAACCCCATTGCTAACTTAGAAACAAAGTCAAAGAAGCATATTCATTGACTGGTGTGCGATGTGACTGCTTGGTAAATATAATGTACCCGATGTAACCCCGAATATACGTCATTATACATTAGACTGTTAAATGTTAAAATGCAAAAACAACAACAGTCATAATGCTTTGGATATGAATAAGGTGCTCTCAAAAAATGTTTTAGTCAATGCATTCAATATTTGAGTCAAGTGAGATTGATATCGTTCACCATTTACGCTTTATTGTCTACTTGGCTTTCATTTGTTTCTTAGTCTGGTTTTGTAGTTGGTAAAATGGTTCTAGTACAAAATGCTTTGAGATACCATCACTGTAAGCAGAAGCCATAGATCGAAGGACATACAATACAATGACCAAAAAGAAAATTACAGAAAGACGAACAATGGTCGACAACACACTTTACATAAAACTAACGATTGTGCAACACGAACCACAATAAACATCACCGGGATGAACTCGGGTTTTCCGGAAGGGTAAGTACTTCCTGCTCGATTATTTTAAATCCGATGATAAATCTTGAAAGAGGAAAGAAGGACGGGATTGTGATTATAAAAAAATATATTTAAGGTATATCTGTGGTTATATTTGACACATATTTCGTAACATGACTTTATTCGACTAAACGTGTAATTACTTAAATCAAACTGGTTTAAGCATGTACGAATGTTATGATAAGGACTTAACATGATTGTTAAGAACATAGTGTTCTTAAAATAAACAATGTATTTATTTCTATATACAGTAAGTGACTGTGTACGTTTTGTTGTTTTAATTCCGAAATTGTCATGATTTGTCAACTTTAACTTTCATTTTTGATACACAATGTACTTTAACGCTCTTTCGAGTATAACGTTATAAAGGCGCTATTTTATTTTACTTTCTTTGTCGTCAGTCTATTGATGCCTTGGTGACGCTACGTGGCCTAATGGCGATTTGACGAAGGAACCAAAACACTTTTGCATGCAGGTTCATTTGTTTGGAGGGACATCTTCTCCAAGTTGCACATTGTTCGCACTTAAACGGACAGCTACTGACCACGCCCATTTACACGATCAAGAAGTAATAACAACTGTAGACAAGAACTTTTACGTCGACGACTGCCTGACATCTGTACCAACGGAACAACATACCATCAAACTTGCAACTGATCTACAGTCACTCATGAAACTTGGAGGATTTCGACTTACAAAGTGGATAAGTAATAGCAGACAGATAATTGAGGCTATACCACAAACTGAACTGGCTCCGTCAATAGTTAGTCTCAACCCAGATGATGCATTACCTAACGACAAGGCACTAGGCATTATATGGGATGTTAACTCGGATAGAATAAAATTTAGAGTAACAGTTTCAGAAAAACCACTCACAAGACGCGGCATCCTTTCTACTGTAAGTTCTATTTTCGATCCTCTTGGACTGGTATCACCCGTGACATTAAAAGCAAAGTCTATAATACAAAGCTTATGCAAGGCGAAATTAGGATGGGACGACCCAATTCCACAGAATCAAATGGAACAATGGAGAAACTGGTTACAAAGGTTGTCATGCCTAGAAAACGTGTCAGTGAACCGATGTTTGAAACCGAACTACTTGAAAGAGGTTGTACGCGCAGAGATACACATCTTCAGCGACGGATCGGAAATGGGATACGGAGCGTGTGCTTATTTGAGACTAGTAGATGTTGATGATAATGTTACTTGATCTCTAGTTATGGGAAAGGCCCGACTAGCACCAATTAAGCAGATGTCTATACCGAAGCTTGAATTATCAGGAGCTGTAACTGCCTGCCGCTTGTACGAACTAATTACAGACGAGCTTGAAGTTCAGATTAGCGGTGTGACATTCTGGACTGATTCAACAATTGTGCTAGGATATATACGTAACACTACACGAAGATTCAAAACCTTTGTCGCCAACCGTCTAAGTACAATCCACACCTTAAGTTGTCAAGATCAATGGCGGTACATTGAGACAAAGTTGAACCCAGCAGATATTGCTTCAAGAGGATTGGACCCTTGACCCTTCCGACTTGTCGAAGATGAATATGTGGTTATATGGTCCAAGCTTTTTACGACAAGAACCATCTAATTGGCCAAAAGATTTACCGAGTAACTACGTGCATTCCTGATAATGACATGGAACTGAAGAAGGAAATTGTAGTAAATGCGACGACGATTGGTGCTGTTGATGATCTGATAAGCTATTTTTCTGACTGGATGAAACTCCGACGAGCAGTAGCCTGCTTTTTGCGATACAAATGCTTTTGTAGACGGAAATACCTAAACCATGACTTAGAATCAAAACGTGGCGATCTTACTCATTCAGAACTCGAACGAGCTTCGAAAGAAATATTAACTAACATACAGATCAAACACTTCTCGGAAGAGATCGAAGCTTTAAAGAAAGGAAATTTCGTGAAGAAGAGTAGTCGATTGGCGGGATTAAGCCCTTTCATAGACCATAACCTTATTCGCACAAAGGGACGAGTAAATCAAAGGAAAATAAGCGATTACCAAGTAATACTCCCTGGCAGTAGTCATGTTACAACTCTTATCATACGATTATATCACGAGGTAAATGGTCATGTAGGAAGACAACAGGTACTTTCTGAAACACGCAAAATTTTTTGGATATTAACAGGCCCAAGTGCAGTGAAAAAGATTATTAATCGATGTGTTCCATGTAAACGAAGAATCGGTCCATTATGTAGTCAACAGATGGCACCCTTATTGAAAGAACAAACTACACCTGACAAACCACCGTTCACATACGTTGGAATTGACTATTTTGGTCCTTTGATTGTTAGATCGGGACGTTGCAATCTGAAAAGATATGGATGTTTGTTTACTTGCTTGAAAAGCAGGGCGGTCCATCTCGAAATCGCACATAGCCTAACTACAGATTCCTTCACTGCAGCCTTTCAACGCTTTGTCAGTCGACGAGGAGTCCCAGAGAAGATTTATAGCCATAATGGCACAAATCTCGTTAGCGGAGACAGTAGTTTGCGGAAATCAATCGAGCAATGGAACCAATCAAAAATTGGCAAAGTAATGATGCAAAAGCAGATTGACTGGCATTTTAATCTACCTACATCGAAACACATGGGAGGCGCTTGGGAGCGGTTAATTATATCTACACGTGAAATTTTGAGAGCGTTAGCAAAGGAGCAGCTACTTACCGATGAGCAACTTTTAACACTTATGACAGAAGTGGAAAAAATACTTATTGATAGACCGATTACACCAGTGAGCAATGATCCAAACGATCCGATAGCACTCTCTCCTAACATGCTGTTACTTATGAAGTCAAACTATTGCTTACCTCAAGGTTTATTTAAGAAAGAAGACCTTTATGCACACAGATGGTGGAGACAAGTGCAATATTTAGCCAACATCTTCTGGAAGAGATGGATTCGGGAGTACCTACCCGCCCTACAGAATCGTCAGAAATGGCAGCGTCCAAAGAGAGATCTTCAAGTCGGTGATGTGGTACTGGTAGCCCATGAAAACGTTCCCAGAGGACAGTGGCCGTTGGGCAGAGTTACCAAAGTAAATGTGGGCAGGGATGGGCTTACACGAAGCTGCGTGATCAAAACTCGTACAACAGTTTTAGTCAGACCAATTTCAAATTTGTGTTTCTTAGAATGCTACTAATTTGTATATGCATAAATGTATAGATTATATATTTTATTTTTCATGAAATTATGATATTTCATGCCTTATTTTGTGTGGTCAGAACAAGTCAGTCATGTATTTTTTTATTTTTTTTTTACATGCATCATATATTTGTATTTGATGAAATTCCTTATAAATTTCATGGTGGGGGTGTGTTAAGAACATAGTGTTCTTAAAATAAACAATGTATTTATTTCTATATACAGTAAGTGACTGTGTACGTTTTGTTGTTTTAATTCCGAAATTGTCATGATTTGTCAAATTTAACTTTTATTTTGATACACAATGTACTTTAACGCACTTTCGAGTATAACGTTATAACGGCGCTATTTTATTTTACTTTCTTTGCCGTCAGTCTATTGATGCCTTGGTGACGCTACGTCAATGCTGTGATGTCAGCTTGTATGGGTCTCTTCGTTACGGCCGAATATGTATATTTGGTTCATAGGATTCACATCGTTTTTACATGTGCAGAGAATTATAGTCGGTAAGATTTATGATTTCTTTATATTTAATGTTGTTTATAGTTTGAAATACTATTGAAGTAGCAGATAATCTAAAGTTATTTATTATTTACCATTTGTATGAAAATATATTTTTCTTTTGATTATTTTCAATTCAAGAATTGTCACGCACCACGTTTACAGCGATAATCTTTATTTATGTTTTACTTCGGAAAGAAATGTCCACACCACATGACATAGCAGATAAATTGTGATACCCAAATCTGTAGAGAAAAAACCTGAAACTTTCTACACTATTCTCTGTACAACCGGTGCAACCAAGCCGCTTGATTTTTGGATATGGGAGGTAGAATAACAAACTCAATATATATCCCATTAATGTCATTTATTCAAAATGACGAATAAGTTTTAATAATGTGAAACAATACAATGTAAAGATCAGGGAGTGCAACAAAAATAAGAAACATGCAATATCTACATTTTTTACTAAATTTATGTCCTTCACTCCCTGTGAAATGAACAATACTCCCTGAGACAAAAAAGGGTTGGCACTTAAAAACGGCCAATCCCCGAGACAAAAATAAAATAAAAAAAAGGGGTTGATGCAGGTGGCTATGTTGGGGTGGTGGTGGGAAAATTTCATCAGAGTCAGAACAAACGTGACCTTTGGCCAAAGCTTTCTTAAAACAATGCTGTAATGAGCGTAATCCAGCCTCCTGATTGGTTGATGTAATAA
>MJUT01004946.1:651990-676523 GCA_002080005.1 Gigantidas platifrons
CTGTCAGAGACTGGTTAGCTCAGAATCAGGATAATGTGTATGAGTGGAGTGACATGTCTACCTGTCAGAGACTGGTTAGCTCAGAATCAGGATAATGTGTATGAGTGCAGTGACATGTCTACCTGCAGAGATACTTGTAACTCGTCAAGATGAATCCTGGACTCATCACTTGTGTTGGGGACTCACCACCATTTTTACAAACAATAACAAAGGATGCACTTGTGAGACACCTCAATGTTTTTTTCCTACAAGAATACCTGCCTGCTGACTGTTGTTTCAGTGAGCTAGCACTATAAAAATCCAATTAAATGTGTTGGTCTAGTACAAAATGTACATCATTATCATTTCAACGAATGTAAGTCGTTCTCGGCATGATATAGCTGAAAAATTGCTCATTTGGCACTAAATAGCAATCACTCACTCACTCACTCTATTCAAACTAACAACATCCACTTCACAATTTATTTTGCTGCAAAGAGTCACAACCCTGTTGAATTTGTCACTTTTAATTTATCAGTTTTATTATTTTTTCACATATTTATTTTCTTTATCCTGGTTTTGTAGTAAAAAGAATGACATGACTTGATTATTCAGCTGCCTGCAGCATATGCTAAGATGTACCCTCTAAAAAGTCTAATCTAAGATGTCTAAATTGCACTTGTTGTTCGTACCATTTGGCAACAGTCAACATTTCTTTGTCTTTAAAATTTTGTCCTATGAATTGTAATCCTATGGGTAGTCCACTGTTTGAAAGTTTGGATGGAACTGTTACAGCTGGGATTCCTGTAATGATAATTTTATATTTTTATTTTGAATTCTTCCTAATATACAATTATGACCTTTATGCAAAAATAATATCCACAATTGTCAAATGAGAATGTTTTTTTCCTAAAGATTGAATGGGAAGTAACCCATTACAAGATTTGCCAATATACAATTACAGCCTTGATATACAGGAGATATAAAAAAAAAATTGACAAGCTGAGAAGGGTTGTATTCCTGATTGTTTATTTCTTATGTATAGGAAAACCACATTTCATGGGTTCCACAACGTTCACTTGTGGTGACTTAATTTTTTTCGGTTGCTTTTTCTTCAACTGCAAGTTAGACATGAAGACCAGATTGTATAATTTACAGAAACATCTTTATGAAGACTTTTAATATATAGAATGGACACTATGTATATAAATGTATAATGGAAACTGTCAAATTTATTGAGTAAATATTATTAAAGGTGAACAGACTGCAATTTGGTTTGAGAAACTGCATTTTGGTCTTAAAACATATTTGTTTGTGCTATTAACGTAAAATAGTAGCTTAGACACCAAAGGTATGCAATATCACATAAAAAAGATAGTATTTTATGTTAATAACACGGAAACAAAATTTGAGACTAAAATGCAGTCTGTTGATAATAATCTCTAACGTACCAGCCATGTTAGCAGATTGAGTAAAGACATCTTGTTCTTCTGTATTGGTTCTATTGTCCCTCTGGGTAAAAGAGCTAAAGGTCGGAGCTGTGGTCAAGGTAGTAGGTGTCAACAAAACATCTACCCCAGATGCAAACACTCTCTTAAAATCTTCAGAAATCAGACGTCGTACTTTCAAAGCCTTGGCAAAATAGTTTTCATAATTTCTGCAAAAATAGCAATATATTTTATTATGTGTTAAAATTTGTCATGTGGTGACAGCCATCTTCAATTTCAGATCTGGATAAAATTTATACGGGACCATCAAGTGTTCACTATGTACAGTTCTGGTTCAATTATGTTTGTAGCTTCTAAGAAAAACCACCCAAGGATCAGATTGACACCATATTATTTGAGGCACAGCCAATCAAATTGCATTATTGGCTCTAACGGCAATGTTGAATTTCAGATCAGCATCTAAATAACCAATTTTATTGAGGTAAGCAAAAGGAAAATTCTGCAAAATATGATTACATTTAACCCAGTAATTACAGAGACGACCATGGGAGCTAGAATTGGAGGATGTACATGTATCATATGTGGGATACTGCCTAATTCTTACCACTTTCAGATTTATCTTGATTTTTATTTTTTCCCTGTGATTGTCTTGTTCATCCAAACTTAATAGTGTGTTTTACCCTTGTTTTAGAAATGCAGGTCAAATAACGACCTTAACAGCTACCACATTTACATGAATCATCCATAGAAATTAGGTAAGTTACACATCTTCATGTCTGAACTTTATACACTTACTGTCTCAACAAGAAATAATTTCCCGCTAAAATTCGTCCTCTAACAACATCGTTAAAACCTTCATGTCGTGTAGAAGCATACAATTCCTCTGTTGAGTCCTCTATATTTGCTCTATGACCTGTGAATTAAAAATAGAATAAATAAAAACTTTTGTTAACAAAATCTTTAGATTCAAAATGAGAAGAAAAATGAGATTATTCTTTTTATTTCTATTTTTACTAGCACTGTGCTTTGTGATCAATATAGTATTTGGTATTTCAGTTCCAAGTACTTCTCTATCAAATAAAATCTGATTGTAGATCTTGCAACTTTCTGTTCGATTCAATTTATATTTGTATATGTATCATACTTTGTGCGAGTATTTAAAAAATTTCCTAGAAATTCCTGTTGAAGTTATCAGTATGTTTAATCTATTCACCATTTTTGATGGGAATATTTTAACAATCACAACATTAAAAGCAGCTATTACTGATATTAGATGATTCTAAATAAAAAAAAAAAAATAAAAAAAATAGACATTTAAAAAAAAATTTAGTTCAATATCATATGTTCAGACTTTTCAAAACAAATAATTCACTTTTGCACCTCCTTCAAGATTACTGTGTATTAACATAAAATTCTCTTTCTAATTTCTAGGAGGAAAATTCCATTTAAATTTACAAGAGGAATTTGAACCTTAATATATACTGTCTACTGATCTGAAAAAAGTTGTATTATCCCTTAATCTCCATCTATTAGCCCCCATATTTCCCCATTATTAATGATCAACTTGATTAGTAGAATCTGAATTTCCTCTTCCCTAGGATCACAACTTTGGTTCTATTTGGTTGAGCTAAAAATTTGAAATTGTATAACCCTAAAAATAACAATACAAAAATGTACTTACCAAACTCAATACCATCATAACGAGCCATATTAGATGCTACCTCACAACAATTTAATACAACATAACAGTTGATAGAATATTGAGTAAATGGAAGTGATACTTGTGTGACCTTTGCCCCTGCCTTGTCAAACATGTCTGCTGCTTCTTGCCAAGCATTGCAAACTTCTGCAGATAAACCTGGTGCATGGTATTCCTGAAAGTACATTTTTTAATATTAATACTTTTACATATAGAATAACAGCAATTCTGAAGGTACAAACTGACATTATAGATAGCATAGCAGTAAATCTGATTGGACGAGCTGTGATAATGTATGTTGAGATCTTTACCACTGACATTATAGATAGCATAGCAGTAAATCTGATTGGACGAGCTGTGATAATGTATGTTGAGATCTTTACCACTGACATTATAGATAGCATAGCAGTAAATCTGATTGGACGAGCTGTGATAATGTATGTTGAGATCTTTACCACTGACATTATTGGTTTAAAGTTAAAAAAAATGTATAAATTACTGATAAATATGTAAAAGTAACAATTTTCTGTTAGTTTGTTATAATATTTGAATAGTAATGTATAAATGAACAGGACGTTTGTAGTATAAAGTGATGAAAGAATACAGAAATGACATTTTCCAGTGACTGTGTACAATTATGAAAGACATTTTTACATGTCTTTTTATTGGTTGTTGACTTATAATGTGATGTACATGTTTCAATATTTGAAACTGACACAAAATTTTTATTCTGCAATTATTACAGTTGCTGTCTAATAAAGGTGAGCAAATATATTTTTACTTTCTTTGTCTAGTATACAAATAACAGTTTCCTGGTACCTGATTAATGTAGAGTGAATGGCAAGGAACAGAAACAGTATATCACGGACAGGAAAGAGGACATCCTTGAAAACTATTGGAATGACACTTGTTTCTGATATTTTCAGTAAAATTTGGCAGTTGTTTAAAAACTTTTTTTTACATTGTTCAGGAATAACTATAATAAACACACGTACATACATTGTCAGTTAAAATAAGATCAATTTGCACACTGCTAAACAGGCCAGAAAAACTTGCCCAAGGCTTGCTTTTTTATCTGTTTCTAAAGCTCTTATAAATTAATCACATATTTTTTGACAATATGTATATATTGTATACAAAATAAATACAATACAAAAAGTTTTATTTCAATACAAAAAGTTTTATTTCAAGTCGGGCATATATAACAATAACATAAGCTATAATGAGCTTTTTACCGACATATATATATATTATGTATATATACCATAATCTTTTACTTTTATTACCGTAAGTAAATTACTCTTCATACCTTAGGTATACCAATATGAAGATTCTTAACAGATATATCATCAGGCAGTGTAAAATTATTAAATTCATCTGTAACAGTTGTAGAATCTTTAATATCATGTCCTCCCATCACATCTGTAATATAACATTTATTATGGTCAAGTTTGGGTGTATGTACAGAGATGTGCAAAAAGTATTCAGTGACTGTCATTTTTTACTAATATATTTTATATAAACCACATTTTTTCAAAACATTATTCGCAAGTCAATTCATGTTTGATTTTGATGAAATTTTTAACAAAAACGGCATAAATAAATGTTGTTTTACACTATTATTTCAGCATAATTTTATAATCTAAGAATTTGAAGAGATTATGAGTTAAACACAAAACTAAATTTTGAACATCAAAAACACAATACAATGATAGTACTTTTGAAGTTAAATAATTTAGGTTTGTGCTTAAATCATGAATATTTAAAGTCTGTGCTTCAAAAATATATTTTAATATAATCACAGAAAACTACATACATTCGCACTTTTGTTGGCAAAGATTTCATCAAAATCGGACAAGAATTGACTTTGGAATAATGTTTTGAAAAAATGTGGTTTTATATGAAATATATAGTAAAAATTTACAGTGACCGAATACCTTTTATACATCTCTGTATATCTATCAGGGTTCGAAATTAGCACTAGTTAGCAGGAAAATTGGTATTCATATTTCATATATTGCTCTTCTTTGTGCTAGTCGGGTCAGTTTGATTTCTACTTCTTTTCTTCAACAAGCAAAGTTTTCCTTATTGTACAAAAGTTGCTTTCAAGCCCTGTATATGTTATCTTAACAAGTGTCTCATTCTTCAAATTATTTTGTTCATATAAAACAAGAGTCTTCTTCATTATAGTACATCACCTGACCGTTTAACTTATAAAAACTATTTTTTCAAAGACAAAGATGATGCCAAAAAGCAGACGATGCCACACATAGTTATAGCAATAACTAACACCCAAGTTTCAATGTTGTAGAACTAGGGAAAAAGTCACGACTTCAATATATACTGAACATTTCATCATTCCATACAGTTTTTGTTTTCGTTGCAACAGACATTTAATCATCTAGAAGTCATATTACTTGCATACATCATACAGCTGTCCAAATTCTGGATGAATCAGAGATTACAGTTATTGAAGATTTTAATTACACATTTTGAGTTTGGTTAAGATTAAATTATGTTCTACATAAAATATTGATATGTAATTGCTACTTTCAATTTGCATACTATCATCTAGATCTCCTACAAAAACAACAGTAGTTGGATTTACAACTACCTATGCAATTAGTGCTTATCACCACTCTTGTTGGGAGTTTGAATCTTGCTCATGGTAAAGTGTAATTGATACAACTGTATGTGATAAAGTTTGTCAGTGAATTGTGGCAGGTTGGTGGTTTTCTCCGGTTTCCTCCACAGATAAAACTCACCGCCATGATATAACTGAAATATTGTTGAAAGTTAAACACATAAACATAACCTGACCCTTACAAAAAACATTTGTATTACAAATAAGATAATTGAACTAAAACAAAAACTAGTCTATATTGAATATTTTTAGATATCTATATATTTGCATTCTTACTGAACAAAATAGTGGCATCATCAACTGTTTTGGCAAGAATACCAGGAACATCCATTGAATTGACAAGGGGAATTAATCCATGTCTGGACAACAATCCATAGGTAGGCTTATAACCAACTATACCACAGTAGGCTGCAGGGTTCCTGGTAGACCCTCCTGTATCTGATCCAAGTGCACTAAAATTGTTGGAAAATTACATTAAAAATGACAAAATTGTGACATTTGCAGGTTTTCACTTTATGAACAAATCATGACAATGAAAATAAATTAAAAAGTAAAATATTAAAAATATTGTAGTAATGACCACATTGCTATTTTTAGTACTGTATTCATACATAACAAAGACGCAAGACCATCTAATCATTTTTAAAGAGAAAAAAAACCCCAAGCATTAGTAATAGAGATATGATTTGACATAGAAGGTCTGGTACCTATATAGGGCAATTGCATTAAAATTGGTGATTATAGTCCTAAACAGAATACAATATTGCATGAGTTTGTGAGTCCAATTAATATTCTGTAAGAGACAATATTTTAATCAATGTTCCATTTTTATTGTATAGCAGAACTTTAAAAAAAAATGAAGAAAGCCCCATATTAACCTCTTGATGAAGTCATGAATTAAGAAAGCCCCATATTAACCTCTTGATGAAGTCATGAATTAAGAAAGCCCCATATTAACCTCTTGATGAAGTCATGAATTGAGGTTTAGGGTTATGGTCTTAAACAGTCACTTTCAACAATATTTCAGTTATATCGCTGCGGTCAGTTTTATTGATGGAGGAAACCAGAGTACCCAGAGAAAACCACTGACCTGTTGCAAGTCACTGACAAACTTTATCACATAACGTTGTGTCGAGTACACCTCGCCATGAGCGGAATTCAAACTCACAACTTAAGTAGTGATAGGCACTGATTGCACAGGTAGTTGTAAATCTAACTAAGATGATGACCACGACGACCCCTAGTCATGCTAACTTTTGTTTAAAATACTACTCCTATACAATAATATGTTGGATATCAATATTTTGCTTGCCATATGTTGTAACCATGACTATCTTTCAAACATTCTACAACAGCAATCCATATTTCAATATGATAAGACCAAAAAAGATCTATAACCTAGAAAAATGTTCAAACGTGGAATACAATTTAATACAATAATATTGTATTGCTGTAATGAGACAGGCATATTATTCATCTTAGTGGATATTCTATCAGAAATTGTAGTGTGATAGGAATCATGACAATGCTATATAAAGACAGGCAGTGATCACTATATGTATTGGCATTTCTATTTGAAGACAACATAAAAATCTGTATATCTATTTGAGAGAATATCAAGTTGTGATCAACTTTAAAAACTAAACAGGAACTTTTTCATCTCTCTTTTTGAAACAATGAATTTTAGTATATTCCTTGGTGGTATGGATGTTTTCTGTCAATTAGAATGTTAATAAAATACAAAATAGGTTTCAACCATCAAGAAAAATAACCATACGGGTAATCTCTGTCAAAATACAGTAAAACATATTCATGAGCAAAATAATCTGCTTATCTGCTTGAGCTTATATTGTAAAACAACACAAAATAAATGCATTCAAGACATTTTCCATCGACATATATTATAATCTTTTCATTTCTAATGATTGAGATAAGGTGTAGTTGTTTGTTTTATTATATCGAAGGAATTGTTGACCATCACTGTTTAAACTTTCTTTTCATAATATAATTCAGATATGATACATGGCTTAAATTTGTATTTACCCAAAGCAAACACCAGAGGCCACGGCAACAGCACTACCCCCCGAACTACCACCAGCAACATGCCAGTCATCTGTTAATGTGTGATAACTTCTCATACCAACTTGTTCTATAGACTTGTTTTGCCGGTCTTCACAGTGTGTGCTGTAGAAGTTGTATTTCCATGGGTTCTTGGTTGGACCATAAATACTATCAATGGTTCCTGAGCTACAAATATTATACAGAACTGATTATTAGGTTCCCTATTACCTGTATTAACTCAACTAGTCACCAAACAGTTACCTTTTGTTATTTTATAAGACATCATTTAGTCTACTTATCATGCAAATCCAATCTAGTTTGGTTCAATCCCATTCTTAAAATGTATTTCTGATTTCTCAAATATTCAGCAACAACAAATTTCATAGTAAAACATGGAATCCAATATCAATTAAAGAATAAAAAGAGGGTTTTTGTTCCAAGCTGCATGAAAAAGATAACTACAGGTTTAATTTGGTTCGGTAGTTTCAGAGGTCAAGAATTAAGTGTGAAAGTCTATGACGTATGAGGAACAAACGGACGGACAGACGACAACAGACGCCAAGTGACAGCAAAATCTCATCTGGCTTTTGGCCAGGTGAGCTAAAAAAATATGCATATACCACCTGAGCCTGTACCATTAACTTGATTATTAATCTATAATCATTCATGTATATTTTGGGTTCAATCAGGTTTGGTGTTCCTGATGGGCTGATGTGATATTTTAACATATATCTCCTTTTATTCTTTTTTCAATGGTCATGAATAAATTTCTGATTAACTTTAAAAAGAAAAACATAGACTTTGTAGAGAAGAAAAAAAAACAACATTCCAAAAAATTATGTTTTCAATTAGTTCAATATTGTTCTATGGTGGCAGTCAATTTGAATTTTCTAACCCAATAAAAACATAAACTTTGTAAGGGATCATCATATGATCATTCATGCATATTTTGGATTCAATCAACTTCGTAGTTTCCGAATAAAATCTTTTGGTTTTTTTCCATGTGATTCTATGTTAAACTTTGTACTGTGTATATGACCATCTTAGGTTTCAGATCGGCATTAAAACATTCATTTTATAGAGTACCATCAAAGAAACATTTCAACCAAGTTTGTTTTCAATAAATTCAGTGATTTCCGACAAGAAGATTTCTTAACATTTTACCCATAGAGTTGATTCTTATAATTTGCTTTGTGGCAAGCATCTTAGATTTCCAATTCATAAAAAAAAGATATTGACTTTGTAAAAGACCATCCATTTTTGTACCGTTTGGATTTTCCATTCGGGTCTTACAGTCTGTATGTTAAATTATGTCCTATGGTGGTGGCCATATTTAATTTACGATCTGATCAGTCTACAAAGTGTTAGTTTTTGTAGAAGACAATCCAGCCAAGTTTCCCTTTTAAATAGTTTTAAAATTTCAGATGAAATCAACTTTTAATAGCATTTTGCAGATATGTTCCTATGTTAAACATTGTCCTGCTGTGATGAGAGCAATCTTGGTAGCCCCAACAATATGAACTAGAGGCTCTGGAGAGCCTGTCTCGCTCACCTGGTAATAATTGGCAGGGTAAATCCTTAGGAACGTGAAGTCTAACAAAGATTCATATTTTCTTGCGACTTAAGACACAATTTGCTTACTATTGAATGTGTGCTCCATAAATTCTGAAAACCTAAAGTCAAATTTAAAAACCTCCCATGGTAAATATATTAGACTGCTTAAGTTTTAATTCTTGAAGAAGGTTATCAACAAGCATATTTTTCAAGTCTTTCTGTTTGCAGATAGGAGCAGCATAGAACAAATCAAGTCAACTGGCTTGGTACTTTCTGAGAAGAACAACTCAGTACAAATTCCCATTGGGTTTTGTAGGCTTCTATCTTAAACTTTGTTCGTCTATGGCGGCCATCTTGAATTTCCAATCGGAACCAAATTTACAATTTAGGTAGAGGACCATCCATAGATCATTCACACCAGAAAACAAATTCAATTGAATTAGTAGTTTCTGACCAGAAGATTTTTAAAGATTGACGAATCAGAAAACATTATCTACCCCTGGCAGCCATGTTTAATTACCGATCAGCACCAAAATTACAATTCTGGTAAAGGACCTACCAGTATGTTAAACTTCATCCGTCAATGGAGGTCACCTTGAATTTCCAATCTGCACCAAAATAATAGATCAGGTGTAGAACCATCCAAGTAACATTCATATAATGCAAAATATTCAATTTGTTGAGTAGTTTCTCACAAAAAGGTTTTTCAATGAAATTCCCATACAGTCCAATGGTCCGCTGATGGCGGCCATCTTGGATGGAGGTCTGGGTCACTGGATATAATTTTGAAAGTTGACCATTTAAGTACCATTCATGCCATGTTTGCTTTAAATTGGCTAACTGGTTTCAGAGGAAAATTTTTTTTTTAATTTTTTCCCATAGGGTCCTATGTTAAAACTATGTTTGCTGATGGTGGCCATCTTGGATGGAGGACATTATTTTCAAAGTTGCCCACCTAAGGACCATTCATGCCATGTTTGCTTTAAAGTGACTAACTGGTTTCAGAGGAAAATTTTTTTAAACATTTTTTCCATAGGGTCCTATGTTAAAACTATGTTTGCTGATGACGGCCACCTTGGATGGAGGTCAGGGTCACAGGACATAATATTAAAAGTTTACCACCTAAGGATCATTCATGCCATGTTTGATTTAAATTGGCTTACTGGTTTCAGAGGAAAAAAAATTTAAACATTTTTCCCATAGGGTCCTATGTTAAAACTATGTTTGCTGATGGTGGCCATCTTGGATGGAGGACATTATTTTGAAAGTTGACCACCTAAGGACCATTCATGCCATGTTTGTTTTAAATTGACTAACTGGTTTCAGAGGAAAAAAATTTTAAACATTTTTTCCATAGGGTCCTATGTTAAAACTATGTTCGCTGATGGCGGCCATCTTGGATGGAGGTCGGGGTCACATGACATTATTTTGAAAGTTGACCACCTAAGGACCATTCATGCCACGTTTGCTTCAAATTGACTTACTGGTTTCAGAGGAAAATTTTTTTAAACATTTTTCCCATAGGGTTCTATGTTAAAACTAAGTCAAGTCATGGTGGCCATCTTGGATATGCGATCGGCACAAAAATAATAAATTTAGTAGAGGACCATCCAGTCATCATTTCTATAATGTCACAATTCCATCGGCTGAGTAGTTTCTGACAAGAAGATTTTCAAAATTTCAACCAATCAGAACACATTATTGGCCCTGGCGGCCATGTTGGATTTCCGATCTGCACCAAAATAAAAAATTTAGTAGAGGACCTCCCAATGAACATTTCTGCCAAATTTGGTCCAAATCAGTTCTGTGGTTTCAAAGAAGAAGAAGAAAGTATGAAAAGTTTACAGACGTGGACGACGACGACTGATGCAAAGTGATGACAAAAGCTCACATGACCCTTTGGATCAGGTGAGCTAAAGGTGAGCTAAAAATGTAAACTTGGCACAGAACCAGCTAATGATCATTCAGAAATAGGTTTTTAAATAATTGTTCCTAGTGGGTCTTATGTGATATTTTGTCCTGGGTGTCAGCCATCTTTGATTTCTGATCTATAAAAAGAAATGTCAACTTTGTAACAGACCATCCAATGATCATTGATGTGCAGTTTAGATTCAATCAAGTTCATAGTTTCTGAGAAAAAGCTCATTTTCACATAAAGTCTTATGTTAAATTATGTCCTACAAAGCTGGGCATCTTGAAAATATTAAGAATTTTTGGTGCAGTTGTTTCTGAGAACTAGAAAAGAAGTATGCCCCCGCACTTGATAACTATGGACAAAGTTGTTTTGCTAGGAGTGATTTTTTTAAAATGAAGTGTGTCTGTAAGACACAAATGATGCCCCCGCCTGACCATAAGAAATTACAAACAAGTCACAAAAACTGTAGTAGGAGCCATACAAATCATGTTTCCATTATGTAGCTAGTAAGGAGGAAATGAAGTCCAACTACCTGTCATTTAGTGAATATTTGACAAAAATACCCCCTCATTGAGGGGGCATAAAAAGATTGAAATGTAAAAGGTTTACAGATGTAAAACTACGACACCAGACACCAAAGTGATGACAGTACCTTACTTGGCTCGATTGCACAGGAAATTAGAAAACACAGTAGTTCTTAAGAAACAGTAGTTGATAAAAAAAAAATAGAGACAAACCAATTAACGGACAGGAGGATGAACTAAATATTATACATGTACTTGTACATGTATGTATAGATTCCCACATTACGGATATAATAATTAAAATGGAAACCGACTATGAATTACATCATTACAATTCATATAACAGTATGTACCCCATGGCATATTCATCCATATTTGTTTTTCCAATCAGATTGGCTCCTTCATCCTGTAGTCTCTGAACTACTGTCGCAGTATAGGGGGGAATGTAGTTTTGTAACATAACAGTCGCACATGATGTTTTTACTCCTTTGGTACAGAAGTTGTCTTTGACAGCAATGGGCACACCTTCCAACTTTCTCCATCTAATTGGTTTACCTAAAACAAACATTTTCTAGTCAAGAAAGGCATATTCTCTGCAATAGAAAACTCAAATGCCTTGAAATAGTAAAAGGCTAGAATCATCTCACAATATGTTTAGATTTAGCTAGAGCTGTATCCATTATTCAAATATCCAGAGAGTTCATGTGGATGATATAACTAGTGTATGGCATACTTTAGCACTTAATAATTCAATGGTTTCTGCTGTCTTGACCCTGTATGTCCTTTTCCTCAATGTCACAAGATTTGAACCATTTGATCGTCTTTTTTGTAGCAGACTTGTGTCATACAACAACCATTATAACTAGGGATGTCAAAATTTGTATAAATTTATACTCGAGTACTCTACGTTAATACTCGCGACTTCTCAATTACTCGTTGATTTTATGCAAGTGTAATGTACCAATAAAATGTAACATCAAATCCCCCAAAACAATGAGTCTAAACTACGGAAATTAACCTACTCCCAGCTCAATAAGACCACAACACTTGAGACAATTTTAACAAATCTGTATACAAACTGTGAAATCGACCAATTTTTTTTATACTAAACTTGTTGAAGATCATCATGCATATATCGTGTGTATTTCTTTACAAATTTTAATTATTTAATTAAAGCAAATTAGAATCAACATATTTACAAATTGATCATAAATTAGCCTTCGGCAAACAGCTAACAATACACTTATCCAATCAGTAGGATAACAGAATCAATGGTCATGGTCCATTAAATCAATCATTACAAAGTAAACAAACTAACAAATGTCGCTGAATGAGGGTCACTATGGGAGACATCAAGCTTATTCTTGTTCAAAGATATTATCTGGTCGACAATTTCGAGAGAAAGTCTATTGCGCAGTTTTGTGACGATCAAACCAGCCGACGAAAATATACGTTCGGACGGAACTGAAGTTGCTGGTACAGATAGAACTCTCTTAGCAATTATAACCAGTCTCAGATATTTTTTCTCATTTTCCGACCACCACTTAAGGTGATTATATTGGGGAGATTCTCAAAAGCAAAATTTTTACTGGGGACAGAAATCTTACAAACATGAAGAAAAAAAACGCAGAGTAACTAGATACTCGGACCTTCCGAGTGATACTCGAATACTCGTTGACATCCCTAATTATAACACAAAATGAATGAATACAAATACTAAAAATTATGCAGTGTCACCAGGACAAATTCTAGAAAAGTGGCAAATGTAAAATGACTCAAAACAAACATTATTTTGATTGAATTTGTTTTTGATAATCAAGCTCACAAGGTAATGAAGTTTTAGAATCCTGTTAAAAATTACAAATCATGTCTAATACCAGTGTGTTCTGTCTAAATTTGTGTGTCGAGTACAACTGCCAAAGAATATAGTCCCCCCCATTGTATTTTGAACCACCTAACTATGGTATATTAACCCCTAACTATGGTATTTTAAACCCACTACTGTCTCTTGATTAACTAGATGCTCACCTGATTATTAAGTTTTCATTTTAACCTATTCAAACAGGATTTTTTTTTTAAATTGAGCATTGGTTTCTTTATTCCTCTCGTATCTCTAAAACAGTAAAAGCAATAACAAATCTGCTAGAGCACTTCAGATGGGAACTTTTCTGAGGTATTCAATGGAAAAACATCATACAAATGAAACTTAAAAAAAGTTTTTATTTTGGGTGTTGGTCCCTTTTTCCTCCCATTTCACCCCTTTTATCTTGGAAACCATAAGAGCTAGGTAAATCTGTTTGAAAAACATGAACAGGTAATTTCATAAGGAATCTAAATGGAAAAAAAAACCTATCAAAGTTGGGCTTAAAATAAAAATTCTAAATTTTGGGTGAAGGCCACATTTTGATCCCTTTATATCTAGGAAACGATAAGAGCAATAAAATATCTGTTGGCATACTACATCAAGAGAATTTCATAGGGAACATACAGATAAATATATCATCAAACATAGCTTGAAAAATAAATGGTCCAAATACAAAAAAAGAAAACACTCTCTTTAGCACCTTATAGAGCCCTCCCTCCCCCCCCCAAACAAATCTAATAACCACTCCTACCACATATGGTTCAAATTGTCCAAGAGATTTCAAAAAAGAAGATTACAATGTTTAAGGACGATGACAGATGCATAGTGATGACTATACATGTACCTCAAAGAGAGAAATGTGATGAGCATAACATGTGTATGGTATGGATCAAAACACATCATCATTGGGTATGATTACAAATGCTTGTCAGTGTGAAGTTACTTTTTTGTTTCTTTCTTTTTCTATCTATCTCTACAGCAACATTTCTACTGGACTCAAAGGTTTCTGTAATGAATGCATTTAGTTGCCTTGTTTTCTCCAATCTTTTTATACACTTTTCACACAAATCCTTAGCAGTAATGGATCCTTCACTTAATTTATGAACTGCCTGAAAAATATAAACATAGACCTGTCATCAAAAGGTCAGTGGCTCTTTTCACAATAATACTTACGATAATCTTAAGTGTAAAAATAGTCCTAACTTTACGTGTAAAACTACCGGTACCCTGTCGTAAGTGTAAAATTTTGATCTTAAGAGAAATACTTGTCTTATCTTTTATCGTAAGTGAAAAAAATCGAAAACAAATCTGGTTAATTCTTTTAATTTTATATTTCAAATTGGGAAGGATCGACAATCGAAAAGACTATTAGCAAACTTGGTAAAAATTCTTCTTTTTATTATCATTATTTTTTATTTAAAAAAAAATGGAATACGAGATTTTATCGGTAATTTGCTACAGTTTCCTTTGATCTTGACTACCCGATAAATTTAGTAACAACGTTCAGTTGACCACCAACTCGTGATACAAGAAATTATCAGCTGTTGGTCATTTGTCATGTGCGGTCTAACGTGACGTCATTAAACCTTTCATTCAAAATAAAGGTCAAAACACAACAAAAAAATCTCAAATCTGTGTTAAAATTGTGAAATTACCGATAAAAAAAATATGAGTATTTTTTTTCGCTCGAAAAGGATTATCAGGTCTGTATCCGATTCGTTCTTCGAGCTCATCCGATATCGACCTGATAATTCTTGTCTTGCGAAAAAAAATACTAATAATTAATATTTCTTCTAGATATCTACAGTCTCCGCTTACAAAAGTTTGTATGAACAGTCACTTTAGGACTGGAAGTTTCTGGATCCGATGATATCGTTTTGATTTTGCCATATACTAGTAATATAATTAATTAATTTCTGGCAAATTCGATGATCATCAAACACTCTGGCAATACATAAACTTGTGTACATTCTTCTGCTATATTAATATAAATATATAACAGGGATATTTATTCGTCTTCGTGATTGATAGATGATAAACACATCTTAATTTGGGTTATCTCAGAAAAATCCGAATAAATTTTCACCAGTAAAAGAACAAGTGTTTAATTTCATGTGGGATGGGATTAATTGGAAAACTAGAGGCTCCCAGGAGCCTGTATAGCTCACCTGGGTATAATACAACATCAGTCAATAAAACTTGATAACTTCTGTCAAAAAATAACAAATGTAACCCTCGTCATTACAAACCCCTTCTCCAAAAAAAGTTGGGCAGGGGTTCCCCCTTTAATATAAGTTGTCAACATTTCTGTAAAAAAACGTAAATGTCAATGATTCTCAAAATTTAGCTTATGCTACTTCACATTTTGTAATAGAATTGCTTCCCTTTGATTATTTGAGTAACCAAAGTCAGTGAAGTCAACAAAAAAATGAAATTCATTTCAAGAGGAATAATTCAACATTTTCAACTGTGGAACTTTTTTGTAGATCTTGACATGATGAACATTTTTACAGTTTAAACTTAACATCTATCTCTTATAGTTTTTTAAATAAAGGACGAAAAGTATTAAAATTTTGAAAATTTGATGAAAAAAGGGCAATAACTCCAAAATGGGTAATGGGATTTACTTCTAAATTGCAGGGTAGGTAGATCTTGACATGCTGAACATGTTTGCAGTTTAAACTTAACATCTATCTCTTATAGTTTTTTTTTATATAAAAGACGAAAAGTATTAAAATTTTGAAAATTTGATGAAAAAAGGGCAATAACTCCAAAATGGGTCATGGGATTTACTTCAAAATTGCAGGATATGTACATTGTAGATCTTGACATGCTGCAAATGTTTGCAGTTTAAACTTAACATCTATCTCTTATAGTTTTTGAAATAAAGGACAAAAAAGTATTAAAATTTTGAAAATTTGATGAAAAAAGGGCAATAACTCCAAAATGGGTAAGGGGATTTACTTCAAAATTGCAGGATAGGTAGATTTTTGCAATTTAAACTTATCATCTATCTCTTATAGTTTTAGAAATAAAAAACGAAAAGTATTAAAATTTTGAAAATTTGATGAAAAAAAGGGAAATAACTCCAAGATGGGTACTCAAATTTTCTTCAGAGTTGCAGGGTAGGTAGATCTTGATATGCTGCACATTTTTGCAGTTTCAACTTATCATCTATCTCTTATAGTTTTTGAAATAAAGAATGAAAAGTATTAAAATTTTGAAAATTTGATGATAAAAGGGCAATAACTCCAAGAAGGGTACTTAGATTTTCTTCACAATGGCAGGGTAGGTAGATCTTGATATGCTGCACATTTTTGCAGTTTCAACTTATCATCTATCTCTTATAGCTTTTGAAATAAAGAACGAAAAGTATTAAAATTTTGAAAATTTGATGAGAAAATGGCAATAACTCCAAGATGGGTAATCAGATTTTCTTCAAAATTGCAGGGTAGGTAGATCTTGATATGCTGAACATTTTTGCAATTCAACCTTATCATCTATTTCTTATAGTTTTTGAAATAAAAAACGAAAAGTATTAAAATTTTGAAAATTTGATGAAAAAAGGGCAATAACTCCAAGATGGGTTATCAGATTTTCTTCAAAATTTCAGGGTAGTTAGATCTTGCCGTGCTGATCATGTTTACCCCATGTCAGATTTCTGATATTATTAACAGTTTTTGAGTTATTACCAAAAACACGCAAATTTACCATATGTTCTATTTTTAGTAACAGTGGCCATGTTGATTGGTGCACGGCTTCACCGGAAACAAATTTGAAACTAGACACCCTAGCGACGATTCAGACAAAGTTTGGTTCCAATTGGTCTAGTAGTTTCAGAGGAGAAGATTTTTGAAAAAGTTTACGACGTACGACAGATGACGGACGACGACCGACGCCAAGTGATGGCAATACTAATAGCTCACATGACCCTTTGGGTCAGGTAAGCTATAAAAGGGGGGAGTAAATATTTTGCTGACAAATAACCGATAAAATGAATTATATGGATAGGTTTTTTTTTCACACTCCCTTAAAAAAATAATTCTACTTAAAGTAACCATGCATGGATGGCGACGCACAACTCCAAGTAATAATAATTATTATAGATCATTTTAATTTACATGCATTATAAATGTTCCTTTATACGAAAATCATACCCATTGATATTTTGTGCAGTTATTGGTGACCGATTCATATATTAGATAAAAATTCAATATAAACATACAAACACATCATAGCATAAAAAAAACTGCTTATAAATCAGTGCCGGGATATTTTATAGAATAATTTTATTTAAAAAAAAATGTTTTGTTGTGCTATGAAAATGAAACTAGGTTGCTAAAAAAGATGGTTTATGGTGTTTAATTCCCCTTTCAGCAATATATCGGTAAGTTTTATTGGTGGAGAAAACTGGAGTACTCGGAGAAAACCACTGACCTGTCACAAATCACTGACAAACTTTACCACATAATGTTGTATCGAGTACACTTAAGGAAGAATTGTTATCGTTAGTGTAATTTTAGTCGTAAGATTAAAATTTGTCGTAAGATAATCTTTGTGAAAAGGACTTAGGAATTGTCAAACTAGGAACTATAGTTACACATTTTTGTGAAAAGAGCTACTGGTTCTTGATCAGGAAAGCATTCATTAACCATTACAGAACATCTGTGTCACTAATGACAACAGATATGCTGTGTTTGTCATAGACCAAATTCTAACCAGCTTTACTCTCACCATCATGACTAACTGTTACAGAATATTTGTGTCATAGATGACAATAGAAATGTTCTGTTTGTCTTGGTCACAATTCCATCCAATGACTTATCACCAGAGTAACTTCCTTGTTTACATGAAATCGACATAACAAAGTGTATAAATGTGTAGCTTAGAGTGTATTCGATATATCAAACAAAACTTGACGTGATTGGTTGCTTTATTTTATCATTTTTAATGTTTTTAGATGTACATGTATGAAACTCTACTGAACTCTTTATTTTATGTGTATGAGGGGTGATATAGAAAAAATCAAAAAAACTTTTCCACTGAACCTATATCGGCAAATCCAAGGATTGCTTTGTGTAGTGTAGCATATAGACGATGTATCGAACAAACTTTGGTGTTATTGGTTGATTTTCCTACGAGTTCTCTCAAGACATTTCAAAATGAATGAATTAATATTTGCTCTGTTGTAGCATAAAATATCACCGCGCGAGAAAATACGAGATTCGTATCCTTTCTACTATACAAATCCTTGACAAGATGAAGAAATAAAATGCAGAAATAAATATTCGGATATCAAAAGCAATTGAATGCATTTTATTCGGCTCATGGTATATTCAATTTGTCTGCCTGTCTCTATTTGTGTGTGTTGTACTGTCCATGATTTCCGTGAGCATATATATATTACATTATGTCATATTTTACGATTTGACCTGGAGCCGATTTGACTTGGGACCGATTTGCCTGGGGACGATTTGACGTGTGCCGTGGTCGATTTGACCTGTTAGCAGGGATCGCGCTGTCGGTCGCCAATGTCGCAATTTGCGATTATTTTCCATTCCCGGCGACTGAAATCGGCTTCTGGCGATTTTTTTGGCACCTAGATTTCCTTGTGTAAAATTATCTATAATCACTGTGTACCGTAACAAAAATCAATAATCCATAAAATACACTACAATGACAATTTTATTACATGTTACAAGCCAATCAACGGATTATAGAATTTTTGTTTTGATTACGTAATCTTTGATCTCACCTGGCTTGATTTACCTGGACAAAGAATTCAATCAACGATAATGATTTTTTTAAAGTTATGACATGTACTCAAAATGCCACAGTATATGTATGTATCATATTTAATATGATATTTAAAGTGGACATAATAATTTTGTAATCGTCATTCATTGCAGGATTTGTCACAATGTCCGCCATATATTGCGAACTATGTTTTTTTGTCACGTTTCATTTATGAAATTGTCGATATCATGTTTATTGAAATCTATCGTATCCATTAAGTATTTTGAAAGTGATTTTCTCGAAAAGTTATAAACTTTAAAATGGCGCGATCAGCAGGAGTTCACAACCCAGATTGTTATCGATCTGCTTCCGGGTAACAATTGCGTTCTATTTATAGCACTATTTACAAACAGACACATGTCTGCAATAAAAAAAAAATAACTACTGTATTTTTATTCCAATTGTTGCAAATTTGATTATGAGGTCTGAGAAATAATAATTTATTTTACAGCTTGCTTCAGTTTATGACGTTTGTTCTATATTTTCATTACCTACAAGGAATCTACATTTTTTGTACATAGAAATTGGACAAATTTGAAATTGGCAGAGAACATTTTTTTTTTTCTACTGAAGACTACACAAATATGAGTTATTACAATTGTTGTGGTATTAGACTAAAGCACAGTAACATTTCAAAAAGGGTGGGGGGGGGTTACAATTTGGGTTGTATTAGATCAAAATCTTGGCAATGTTATGTTTTATCAGTTGGTTGCTAATTTGCAGAGTATGTTCCCGTCCTAGGAGGTTTTCATAGCTTTTCTATCTCCATCTATAGTTTTGGTTCAAAAAATTGGCTCCTTGTAAAAATTGTAGCTGGCTCCTGACTTTCAAAACTGGCACCTGAAAATGGCAGCTGGCGATTTTTCTGGCTCCTACTTTTTGGGAGCCAGAGCAGCCCCTGCCTGTTAGGCTGTTCTAGTTACAGGATACCTATCAGTAACGCGGACGCAAGTCTCTGTGGTTGAGTAGCATGTTTAAGAATACAACTTTCAAGCTGAAGGCTGTATAGTTTTTGCGCTGAATTATTAACCTCTCGTAAGCCCATAGACAGCATTTTTCCAGGGGAGATGATTTTTCACGCGAGACATCCAGCAAATGGGAGACAACTGCACAACTTCCGGTTGCTGTAAGATGATTAAAGGGTTAGAAGGAAGTAAAATGCAACGAACCGTATCTTAATTTGTCTTAGAACGTGGTGATTGCATTGTAAAATATTGTTACATGTACATATACCAAATGTGAATTTTAAGGAGAAGTTTGTTACATGAAAGAATAATGGCTACAGCAGCAAGACCGATCGAGTTTAAGTTAGAAAGAACGCTTGGAGAGGGAGCTTTTGGAAAAGTTTTCTTATGTAGTGATAAAACCGATTCAGATAAACAGGTTAATATTTATAACCTTTTTTTTATCACATATTAATTCCTAACTAAAAAATTACACAAGTAATTAACCAACCGAATTAAAATACTCATTTTCTTTTTCTTCATACTATTACTAATATACATGACATGTATAGGGTGTTCATATTTCAAAGTGAAAGTAGAAATTTACCCATTGCATAGCCATAGGGTATAGTAAAATTGGAAATTTTGAGTTCAACACTTCAGTTCACAAGAAATTAAAATTATAGGTTTACAGATTGCCTTTGATCGTTTTCCCCCCATATAACTGGTTTCAAAATTGAAGGAAATGATGAAAATTATAAAAGCTACAGTATATATTGTATAAACAAACAAGCGAATGATTTATTTTCCAATCAGTGACACCCCTGCGAGCAGAATAATCATTTAATAAATTTATATACAATGATTATATTAATTTGTTCATGATCTAAGACATATATGACAAACATGTGTAGACTAGTCCGAGATTCCTCTGCCGTCCGATGGCTTATTTAGAACTTGCTGTAGCCGTTCAATGACAACAGCAAGATGTAAATAGCCGTCGAACGGCAAAGGAATCTCGGACTAATTAACATCATGATATTTATGGTAAGGGGGAGACTTTAACTTAGGCCATATAATTGGCCGGTGCCATCACTTATAACAAGCAAGCCAGATGCTAAACACCATCAACATCTGTTAGACATCACGTCTGATCATAACTTACACCAAATGACAGATATCCCAACTGGACATGACATAGTATGAGACCTCTTCTTTGTAAAAAAATCCAACAAATACAAACACATTTATTACCTCCCATCTGTCTAGCTGACCATGACAAATTTACTACTTTACTACATGTACCTCCCATCTGTCTAGCTGACCATGACAAATTTACTACTTTACTACCTCCCATCTGTCTAGCTGACCATGACATTGTCTATGCAGATATTGTTACATGGCTAAAGAGGGTAAGGGAAACCCCTTGAAGAAAAATCCTGAGATATAATCAAGCAAACTGGGGAAACTGTTTTAATGTTAAATAAAGTCCCCATGTAAGACATGTTTGTCAATTTACATGTAACTTGTAAACAAACCAAATACCTATCTATTACAAACAAAAGCTACTACACTGGTCCCAAGGAGGCTTGGTTTAGATAGGTTTCCTTGAAATTATGATTCATATCAACTTAAATTGTTTTGTTTAGATATAAGTAGTGAAAATGTTAAACAGTGAAGGTCAGTAATTCTAACAAACATAACAAAAAAAACTACTTCCTTAGACATTAAAACAACCTCTCAAATCATAAGCTTCAAACATATACACAATGATCAGATGTAGATTAAATGTAGGCCCACACCCTCCTCTCTGGAAAGCTAGATTTCTTGCATCCAAACAAATACTGATATAAACAAAAAATAATAAAACTGCACAGATTTGCTTGAACTCAAAAATACCCACATACCAGTTTAGAAGATGTCGTCATCAACATCTATAATGAATGATAAGTGAAACCCCCAACCATGGGTAGGTACAATGTATTTGGAGACCTTAATACTCGAGGTGGATATCAGAACGCGAACTCACGTCTGTGGTGTTAGACTTGTCAACAACCTTTACCAGGGCTGTCTTTAACAGCATTATAGGACTCCAGGCAAAGCAGTATACTGGGGCCCATATCTACACAGAAATAAAACTGTCAATGCTGATAAAATTAAACATATATTTATGTACTTCCAACAAAATCAGTGTTTAAACATTAAAAAAACAAGCTGTACACAACATACATAGATTAGCATGGTGCCCCCAGGCAACTGCCCTTACGTACTAAGCCACACAGGCCCCAGAGGTATCAGGTAGTTACTATAATGAAATAAAATCTCCTTATTTTTAAGCATACCATATACTAATACAGGAATTAAAATGATTTCCTCCATCTCTTGTAGAAGGCATTCAATATCTACAGTGTAGATATAAGCTTGGTATAAAAAAAAAAAAAAAAGAAAGAAAGAAAGAAAGAAAACAATAGTAACATAGAAAACCAGTAACACAAGTTAAAAGTTCTGGCAATATTAAATAATTTGTTAGTAGAAATATCGGCTGAATCACAATCAGGTGGGACTATTTTGTGTCACATTAGGTCAAAAATCAACTGTATCCTAGACTTTCAAGAGTTACCTCATTTGCAAGCACTACATTTCTGGCATAATATCTGAATTTTTTTTTTTAAATTCATGCAGGCACTTTTGAGAAATGCTCATTTATATAACTGCAAGTAGACCTACCTACAGACTATACACAAAACACAATCACAGAGCTAACTTTCAATAAACTTTTATTTTTAAACAACAAAATCAAATAGGTTAACTAGAAAAACATCAAAACTTTCAAGAAAAAAAAAAAAAGATAAGTATGTAGCATTTTTGGAAAAAAAATTGGTATTTGAATAGCAACCGAGAGCAATTTTTTTTATTTTAAATTTTTCAAATAGGCTAGTTCAGAAAAAACCCACAAGTAAATAAATATTTCATTCTTAAAAGAGGCATTGTACATGCTACCATAGTATGCAACACAAATTTTTGTTGATATCTTATCATGAATAAAAAATTTACTTAATAAAAAAGTGGTGTTCAAAGACCTACGGACTCTACCAAATTCATGTGTTTCTTGTAATTATTATAAAGTAGGTAGTAATACCTAAATTAACCATTTAACTTTAATGTAAATCTATAGTTGCTAAAGTACTAAAGGTCTGGTAGAATAGAAAAAAAAATATACATTCTTATACAACAAGCAAAATGACACATTTGCAACCAGCGTATTAAATTTGGACTAAACATATTACAAAAACCAAAAGAGCAGTAATTACAACACAAAATAAAAGATTAAAATGGTAACATGATTGACTCATATCTAAAGTATAGTAATATGGGAGGAAAAGTTATCTTAGCCAAAAGATATAAGCATTGTCTCTACCAAAATAACTTTAACTTTGAAAAAAGCTTATCAAAAGTATTTCTATATCAAATATAACTATCATAACTGCATTGTGATATTCTATGCTTTTGCTTTCACTGCTTTTATCAATCAGATTTGTATAATGTGTATCTAAAATATCTGTTCCACAGCTGTTACATTTGCACTCTAGGCAACTACATTCTTGTGAAATTGTGGATCTTCTGTGTTTTCACATAAGGTTAATTCAGATATTCAGGTTTTGTCTGTCTTTACATCTCTAATTTAAATCTGTACAGACATTTTTTGCAGATCTTCAGCCTTCAGAGCTGCATTACAACATTTTTGACATAGACCTGACTTCCTGTAAGCTTCAGATACTTGCATTGTTTAACTTTAGGTTTTCTGAACAGAATTAAACCAATTTTATCATTTAAAAACTTTACTTTGTATCTGCTATATACTTCAACTACAGTTACAGACATGATATGTTTCTGTACCAATTCAACATTTCTGCTTTCTTTTATCTTCAAAACCACATTCTTATTTGGTACTTCCTACTTATATCTGGTGACAAATAGAAGTTGATTCTTCTTCTCCTTACATCATCTGTTACTCTGTCCTCTCTTCTCTGTCTTTTCTTAATCTACTCTAAGGTTGTCCACTGATTTCCTCTTTTGTTGTGTTTCCCAATATCTAGCACGAGTC
>MJUT01004946.1:677912-704827 GCA_002080005.1 Gigantidas platifrons
AACTCTGTCAATTTTCAGTCAAATTTCAATCTGTAAAGTATGGCTTGAAGTGCAGAAAGTAAACAACCCCATAGTAAATTATTTAAAGCTTGTGATCAGATTTTCTGTTGTTAATAAACTAAGCAAAATCATTGTTTTAGATTTGACACAAATCACACCCTAAAAACTTGATATATTTTGACTTCGAAGCCACATTTTGGATGACAAAATCAGAGCAATTGTGTAATGTGATAGTGTTTTAGAAAGCTTAGAGTATAAACTTTTAAATGAGACCACACTCAGTCTTGTATCTATGAAGATGTAAAAGATATCTGTTTTTGAATGTAGCTAGTAGTGAATTCCAACCTGATTGTGATTCAGCCGATATGTCTGACTAGACAACCATAGATATGCTCTTTTACATCTTTTATGGGTGTAGGTTTTTTATGTTTAACGCCACTTTCAACAAAATATCAATTATATCGTGGCGGTCAGTTTTATTGGTGGGGGGAAACCAGAGTATCCAGAGAAAACCACTGACCTGTCGCAAGTCACTGACAGACTTTATCACGTTATATTGAGTACACAACTTAAGTGATGATAGACACTGATCGCACAGGTAGTTGTAAATCCAACTACCATGCGACCATGACGGACCCCTGCTCTTTTACATATCCAGTTGGAGCAATACAAGTACATATATATGAGTTTTCTATTGTATAACTGTTTTCATATTATTTGATTTAAATATAAAACAATATTTTTCACATTTCTTCAACTTTTTCAGTATGCTATGAAAGTAATAGATTTGAGTAAATCACCACAAGAAGAAAGGGAAGCTGCTGAAAGAGAGGCTAGATTATTATCAGATTTCAGACATGAAAACATTATAGCATACATTGACTCCTTCCAAGAGAAAGGGGCATTATGTATAGTAACAGAGTACTGCGATGGTGGTGACTTGTCAGAATTAATAGAAAAACGTAATGGAAGAAGCTTTAATGAAGATCAGATTGTCAGATGGTTTCGTCAAATATGCAGTGGTTTGCAGGTACATTATTTGTTCATGGGATTTTCTGAAATTGCATGATTTTATGTTAAAATCTATTTCTTTGAGAAGTTTACTATCAGATATATTGTAGAAATGAAACAGTGGATGTTTATACCATATACATTTGTATAGAATAACCACAATTTTAAGGTTGACATATATATACATTAACGCTAATATAACAGTGAGTTTAATAGGACAAGCTATGATACAGACCCTGGATCGTATAAGTTTACACTATGCACGAAACGCAAACGAACGAAAAACGCAAACGAAACGAACGGAAAACGAACGAACGCTTCACACGAACGACACGAAAAACGCACGATATACGAAGCGAACGCACGATACACGAAACAAACGCACGATACACGAAACGAACGCACGATACACGAAACAAATGAACGATACACGAAACGACGACACGATACACGAATAGCATCGTGTTATTATTTGAATGACTTTTGTGCAAATTTATGTGATTAACTTCTGTAATCTTATATTTTATGTGATTAACTTCTGTAATCTTATATTTTATAAGCAAGTTATTTATATAAATGATAAATTAGTCGGTAAAGTAATAGGATAATACAATTTATATTAAATAGTTTATATTACCAATGAGTTTAATAATTATATTTATGATTAAATTTTAAATCTCATATATTTGACTTCCAAATATGACTTTCTATTTTTATAATTAAACAAAATTTATATTTATTTAATTATATAATTATACAGAATTAATATTTATAATTATTCGGATTCTGAATTGACAATTCCAACCAGACATAGGTGTATCAGTTATTTTCTCGGTTAAGGTGTCCGAGAGGTGTGTGGCTTCAAAAGGTCATATAATTGTTAATTAGAATGAAATTACAAATGTAAGAGTTGACATTTCACACCTGCTGTGCATGTATTTCCCAGGTGAAACTGCCAGAGGCGTTTGTTTACATACATGTAGATGATTTCTTGTTTATTTGTCCTAGAGTAAATTATAGAAAAAATGCATTTATTAAATATGTTTTTCCCTTATTGTACAAAATTACTGGTACATGTAAATAAAGGAAATACATGTTTTTATATGTAAAATTTTGTTTACACTTTAATTAAAATTTTTTTAATAATAGTAAGATTGAAATTGTAGTAATTATTTTAAACTGGAAATCGTAGCGTGGGTTCGTTTCGTGTATCGTGTATCGTTCTTTTCGTGTATCGTTCGTTTTGTGTATCGTTCGTTCATATTTCGTTTCGTGTATTAGTCTAATTAAACTGGCGAACGATACACGAAACGAAAGAATAAATTACACGCACGAAACGCAAACGAACGGAAAACGAAAAACGAACGAACGATACACGCAAACGAAACAAACGAAAAACGCAAACGATACGAAATATCTGTTAAGTTAAACGATCCAGGGTCTGTACTAGTGATAATATAAGTCAAGATCTTCAAAACTTATGTTAATTATTTTTGTATTTGATGTTTTTCAATATCAGAGTCAGTCCGTTTATACTGATAGTATCCCTGAGTGAGATTAAAACAATGAAAAGATTACTGATAATTTATTTTTTAGATAATATATTGAAAATGAAAAGTTATACAGTAATGGTTGACAGCACAAGCCATTCCTATAGTATAAATTCTATTGTTATGATCTGTGAAATATTTAATTCTATGCCGAGTTGACATTTTTTGTTTGTTAAATGTTTATTAAATTCTTGTTTCAGAATGTATGGTAAACAAACTTTTTTTGTATGATGGTTTTCGGCCCATGGTTTCTAACGGGAAAATCATAAATTGATTTATTTTTAGCAAAACATGAATACTGTCATATATTTAATATTTCAGTACCTACATGAAAGAAGAATCCTACATCGGGATATAAAAACACAGAATGTGTTTCTAACAGGACCTAACCAAGTTGCAAAGCTAGGAGATTTAGGATTAGCAAAGTATGTCATAAATTAACATGATGAATCATGTTCCATTATATTGATACATTTGGTAACATTATAATTTTTCATGGCTCACAGTACCAAACTTTTTATCTATACTGAGTAACACTATCACGACTGTTAGTCTTGCTCATTAATGGGTGATCAGTAATTAAGATCTTTATGTTACAGTTTATTTAAGGAATATGTTCAATTTTTGAACAGGTTAAACGATATAACCTGGTTTTGGGCAGCTTAATCAACCACAAAGCAGTTTATGAAAAGCATAAACTGTTCCAAACCAGGTTATTAAAAGTATAACCTATTCAAAAATTCAACACATTCCTTATTATTTAATTTTTACAACAAAGTTCCTCGATTTTTATTACAATTATTTCATGGGACTATTTAAATTTGTCGTTGGTGAATGAATATGTTGGCGACATCACAATACCAACCCAGGTTAACAAGTTTAACCAATTTTGCTCCAGGCAGATCGGCCATTCATATTACGATATTCACATCAAATAAAAACAAAATTTCACTACTAGAGTCACCTTCAACAAAAAATACCAAGAATTAATATCTGAATCATGACTATACAGTAGGTATTTGTTGTTTATCTTCTAAGCATGTAGCATTAAGCAGTAAAAAGCAAAGACTAGTTAGCTCTATCAGAGTTACACCAAATGTAGCATACATTAGATTAGAGTGAAATGACTATCTACAGACTGTTGTTTCAGTAAGTGAGCGTTATGAAAAACGAGCTCGGCGTGATGGTCTAGTATAATAGAGGCATCAGTTTAGCAACTAGTTCTCACCATGATACATGTAAGAGCTGGAGAGAATTTGTTAACCAACATTTAATCACATGAACTCACTCCCTCCTTTGTCCCTAAATACAGGGTATTAGATAGACCAAATGCCAAAGCTGTTACATTTTGTGGAAGTCCATACTACATGAGTCCAGAAATATTTGCCTGTAAACCATATGATTATAAGGTAAATACAGTTAATCTTTAGTTTCTAATCTACATGTAGCTAGCATATTTCATGTGTTTAGATTTTAAAAATCAAATGGTTGAAAAATTTAGCCTTGACTGTCATATTAGGGTAAATTTTCAAGAATGTAAATAAAATTGTACGATTTCCACAAGACTTTAATCATCAGTGACAAATTAATTACTGTTTTCACACATATACTTGTGTGTGTACTTCCTGTGAAAAAAAATGATAAAAGAGATTTTGACCAGTCAGTTTCAAAGTCTCGATTAAAGTGAAAATTAACATTATGAAATATTGTCAGAAGATGATATTTGATTATTTATACAGAGTAATAGATGGGCTATTGTATGGTTCTCTTTAACTTAATTATAGAGTGCTTTGTAGGCCAAGTTATTGGTATCTGTATTTATAAAGTGTTATCTTAAGATGATTGATATAGAGTGCTTTGTAGGCCATATTATTGGTATCTGTATTTATAAAATGTTATCTTAAGATGATTGATATAGAGTGCTTTGTAGGCCATATTATTGGTATCTGTATTTATAAAGTGTTATCTTAAGATGATTGATATAGAGTGCTTTGTAGGCCATATTATTGGTATCTGTATTTATAAATGTTATCTTAAGATGATTGATATAGAGTGCTTTGTAGGCCATATTATTGGTATCTGTATCTATAAAGTGTTATCTTAAGATGATTGATATAGAGTGCTTTGTAGGCCAAGTTATTGGTATCTGTATTTATAAATGTTATCTTAAGATGATTGATATAGAGTGCTTTGTAGACCATATTATTGGTATCTGTATCTATAAAGTGTTATCTTAAGATCATTGATTATCACTTAAACCTTATCGGGCCATTGAGGTCATGATCGTATGGTGGATGGATTTATAACTACCTATGCAATTAGTGCCTATCACCACTAATGTAGTGAGTTCAAACCCCGTTCATGGCAAAGTGTACTCTATATAACATTATGTGATAAAGTTTGTCAGTAACTTGTGACAGGTCGGTGGTTTTCTCTGGGTACTTCAGTTTCCTCCACCAATAAAACTTACCTCCACGGTATAACTGAAATATGGTTGAAAGTGGCATTAAACACCATAAACCTAAACACAAACCTATACCTTAAACTTGATCACAAAGTCATATGTTGGCCATGAGTATCTGTATTTATAAGATACTAGTTGTCAAGACATTTGATTATTGTTAACTATATGACAGGATGATTATAAGATGCATGTATAAGTTTAAAGTCTTTTCTTTAACACAGAGTGATATATGGGCCATGGGTGTCTGTATTTATGAGATGTCAACCTTAGAAAGACCATTTGATGCTATGTTGATGCAGCAATTAGTGTTCAAAATAGTACATGGAGAGGTAATGTTTGGATCATATGAAAATCCATTATGTTTTATAAAACTGATTATAAGACGGGTCATCACAGTCGTGATCATATGGTAGATTTACAACAACCTATGCAATCAGTGCCTATCACCACTAAAGTTCGAATCCAGTTCATGGCTGAGTGTACTCGATACAACATTATGTATTAAAGTTTGTCAGTGTCTTGCGACAGGTCGGTGGTTTTCTCTGGGGTCTGCGATTTCCTCCGCCAATAAATCTGATCACCACAATATATCTTGAATATTTTTGAAAGTGGTGTTAAACACCTGAACCAGGGGGCGGGTTAGAGGGTAAAATTGGATGTTATGAGTTTTCTGCATTATTTACTCACCACATTTCCCCATGCAGTGAAAGTGGAAACTTATGATATAATAGAATGCATGTCTGAAGAAAAGATCGACTTATTAAACACACATTTGGCCAAGTGGATTATAAAAGAAAGGCATCACATGCAATGACCTGAATTTTAATGGACTGCAAACATTTTGTGGTCATATTATATGTAGGATTTGTCGTTGTCATTGGCGTCACCATCTTCCATCTGTGGACAGAATGGTTTCTGTGCAAAAAGTTTAGTTCTAGTTGAACCATCATCCTGAATTTATAAGACAAGAATTCTTGGCACAGAGTAAAGCTTGGAATTGATTTTGGGGTATTGTATTCTTACCCATTTCCAAACAAGAGGCCCTAAGCTGGGTAAAGTGCAAAAGTGGGTGTTTCTCCCATAAGACAGGTTTTATCAAATAAAACAAAAAATAAGATAACAAATTGGAAGTACTCCCATTTAAGTTTTGAAATATATAATTTAAGACTAATGATTTATACTGATAAATGGTTTAATTTGTCTTTCAGCTGCCACCAATGCCCAAGGATAAATATAGCAGACAATTTTGTAGTCTTCTAGAGAAAATGTTACGTAAAGAGTCTACATCACGACCTAGTGCTGATGATATTTTAGGTGATTCTTTGTTCACAACATTTAAAAGACCAAAGGTAAACTAACTGTCACTATATATTATCATAGAGATAGAATTTTCAGAACATTTTAAAACAATCAAAGGTAGGTCTACCTGTATGGGACCTAATTTTATCATTTATATAGAATTCGAAGGCCTCCATGCAATATCTGATTTATTTTACACCCCTGATCACAATGATGGAGAAGGACATATAGCCTATTAATACTATATTTTGTATAATAGTATCATGTTGCCCATTGGTCATATATTATCGTTTGGTTTCTGTGTATTTGTTTCCCCTGTCAGATTTGGGATCTTTGTGGGTTGTGATCGTATGGTAGTTGGATTTACATGTACTATATACCTATACAATCAGTGCCTATCACCATTAAAGTTTGTATGCTCTATTCTCACCCATGGGGAGTCTTGCTCGATGTTAGGTCATGACTCCTAACTATGGGAATTCTTACTCGACCTTATGTCATGACATTCACACATGAGAAGTCTTGCTTGATTTTAGGTCATGACTCCTACCTATGGGAATTCTTACTCTACCTTATGTCATGACATTCACACATGAGAAGTCTTGCTCGATGTTAGGTCATGACTCCTACCTATGGGAATTCTTACTCGACCTTATGTCATGACATTCACACATGAGAAGTCTTGCTCGATGTTAGGTCATGACTCCTACCTATGGGAATTCTTACTCGACCATATGTCATGACATTCACACATGAGAAGTCTTGCTCGATGTTAGGTCATGACTCCTACATGAACTTTGTTACATAACACTATTTTTAGTATGTCTGAAATTAGTCTTAAACTTCTGGACTTTATTGTGAAGTTTTCTTCTGAACTTAGTCTTGATAAATACTACAATGTGTTGAGCATGAATAATCATGTGAGTGATTTAGGCTTAGATGATCTCCTAGTTTGAAAAACCATTCAGTTCTGCAATCTTTTTTAAATAATCGTTGTTCAAAGTATTGAAATTATTTGTTCTAAAAGACACTAAATATATGTATGCATTGACTTGATAATGGTATTTGTGTTTAATATTTTGTTTACAGACACCTCCTTCTAAACCACTTATGAAAAGTCAGTTTGCAAGTTCAATGGCCAAGTCTGGCTTTAGAGATATTATAATGGGTAAAGCTCCAGAAGACAGGAGTGTCTACGACATGACATTGTTAATGGACACCTTGAACGATAAACAAAAGAAATATGCAAGTGTGTGGGCTAATACTACAAAAGGAGTAGAAAACATATTGTCAGATACAGTTGTTGATAAAAAGAAAGATTTTGACAAAGACAAGACACTGACAAGTTTGAAAGGGAAAGAGAAGATTCCAGTAAGGTCGGCTAATAATGTTCACATAGATTTTGATGCTACTTTGCAACCTGTTGATCCAAGACAAATGGTCAATTTAGTCGTCCATACACTGACACATATTTTTCCTCGGGTATGTATATTTTAGATATAGTCAACCTTGTCGTGTCGGAAGTTGAACGAACCAATGATTTTACTTCAAAATTTACAGAATATTCAAATTAGTCAGAATAAATTAAGCTAAAAACGACTATGATTGGAACAAACATTTACAAATCAAATGAAACAACTTATCATAAGTTTCAAGATAACGAACTTCAACTGTACTATAAATTGGGGTGATATATAAAGTATTTTACAGCAGAAATTTTCCATACAGTTGAATATTGTTATGTTGAAGCAATAAAGATAAATTTGAAGATTTTACTGATGGCCTTTAATTGCATCAGTGGTTTAATGGTTAGTGTGTTCACCTTGAGTGTGATAGATCGTGGGTTTGAGTCCCAGTCGAGTCAAACTATAGATATACAGTGAAACCTAATCAAACCGGACCCTGAGTAAACCGGAATCCTGTCCATTCCGATCTAAATTTCAAGTCACAGTTTTTTTCTTAATAATCTTTGTTAAAAATCATTGAATAAACCGGACACTGCACATTCCGAATTCCGGCCTTGACTTGCAGTCCCAATACAGTAATTACTGTTATAATTTATCTCCGTAAACCGGTCATGATCAGATCAATCAACCGTGTGTTACATATATGTGAATATCGATCGGTAGCAATTCAAGGGACGTCCGAGGAGAAAAGTATTGAAAGTGTTTATCGAAGTGTGTATATTAGCACACCTGTAATTAGTGATCACTGGTAACTCATGTGGTTAATGTTTAAATGTTCATTAAATATTAACAAACATTGATTCAACACCTAAAAAACAAAAGCTTAATCAAGATGAAATACCCTGTACAAGTTTTTTTTGTTGTTGTTGTTTTTTCGACGGCACGCTTTAAAAATATCCAACATGGGGGAATCCTTCCTGAAAACAATGCATATGTTGACAATGATCATAAATGAACAACAAACAATGCCTTATTATTTAAGTGATGAACTAGCATCCAAGCCATACAATCATAACTCGAGATAATTTATTGTTAATCGGATTATAAATAGTTGTCACAGCTGGGAGTATTCAAACTTCCAGACTTGTTATAAAAAACACACATGTGATATCTCCCGTATTCTGCGGGAGTCTCCCAGATTCAACCCTTCAAAATGCAAGTCCCGGAATTGGTAGAAAATCTCCCGGATTCATAAACTTTGTCAAAAAGTTGAAATTACGTCCAATCTATCGACTTCCGGTATCAATTTTACCTAGGTACTTTCCCTGTGTTTATAATTAGCAACACATCAGCTGATTACACCTGTTAATCTACAACGCTTGGGTGATTTTGTATTGATTTTCAGCAATTAAATCTTAAAAACTAATCAAGAAAAGTGCATCACCAATAGTGATAAAGGGGAATCGTATGTGTACTGCACAGTATGCAATTCGCATTTTGGTATCACATACAGAGGTAAAAACGATGTACAAAGACATGTTACATCAACGAGTCATAAGCAGAATTCCGTTTGCGTCGATAAGAACAAGAAATTGACAGACATTTTCTTGAAAAAGACAACTACTAAGTAAAAGTTGTTGATAAATACGTCGATAAAAAATCTCCCTGATCAGACCCCAAATCTCCTGGTTTTTTAAGGCAAATCTCCCGCAAAGACCTGCTGACATTATCACATGTATGTAAAAAATGACAAATACATTTTGATTCCCTTTTTCTTTTTATTTCAATCATTAAAAGCTTGTGTAAACACAGTCTGGCAGTCTAATTATACACTAGGTAATTAGGACATATTTATACATACACATGTACACATTCAATCTTATCGAAAGCATTAATTATTGATTATTTTACGCACGGTTAGATATAGTCACACTTTTAGTTTTAGCTTTATTTTCGTATCAACGTTTACTAGTTCAAAACACAACTGCACTAGAGAGTATTACAAAAAATATAATTCTCTGAATAATTCAAAGTATTTTTACACATTTAATGATTTTGTGGAATAGTGTCCATACAAGTAAAGAAATACGAAAATATTAGACAGTAGTAAATGTGCACTCTCCTGCAAAATAAAGAATCTGGTCAAAATCCTGTGCATTATGCATAAGAAATTACGATACTCAATTATTTCAAAACAATTCCTATTTTGAATTGTTAGTTAAGCAATTCAGACAATGTAATTCTAACATAACGGTCTATCCGCTAGAATATAATTTGGGTTAAAACTCGAGATCGCAAAAATTAATTAAGTATACCGCTAAAAATATCCACCAATTTGGAACAAAAACGTGAAATTTGGCTCCCGTGAAAAAACACTTATATGGTAGTCAGAAAGTAGACACTGAATAAACCGGCCCACTGTCAATACTGGCCGTGAAACGTGGTCCTAATGGTGGCCGGTTTACACAGGTTTGACTGTAGGCCGACTGTCAATACTGGTCGTGAAACGTGGTCCTAATGGTGGCCGGTTTACACAGGTTTGACTGTAGGCCCACTGTCAATACTGGCCGTGAAACGTGGTCCTAATGGTAGCCGGTTTACACAGGTTTGACTGTAGGCCCACTGTCAATACTGGCCGTGAAACGTGGTCCCAATGGTGGCCGGTTTACACAGGTTTGACTGTAGGCCCACTGTCAATACCGGCCATGAAATGTGGTCCCAATGGTGGCCGGTTTACACAGGTTTCACTGTAGTATGCTTCTACACAAAGCACACAGAATTAAGGAGAAAGAGTAAGGACTGGTTGGCTCGGAATCAGGATAATGTGTCAGAGTGAAGCGACTGTTGTTTCAGTGAGCTAGCACTCTACTTCAAAGATAAGTGTGTTGGGCTAGTACAAAGCAGCCATCATTGTTATCTCATTGAATGTAACTTGTTTTCACCATGATATAGCTGAAAATGGCTTTATCTCATTCACTCAATTTGCCTTATTCAACTGACTTGCCCAATTTGCCATTCCAGTATTGCAATTCACTCTATCAAATTGGTATTGGAATAGATTAAGATTGAAAAAAAAGTTATACTTACATCTGGTAGTCTGGTAGTCTAACTTTAGAACAATTTTACGCAGTTAATCAAGATTTTGTTAAGCACAAATTTTGATCCCCCAAAATTAGAAAAAAATTAAGACTTGAAAGATTTCCAATAACAAAAATTAATATTACAAAAATCAAAAATGAAATGACCATCTTATACATGTACATAAAGTCAGTTTTTTCTACACAAATCATTCTTGATTGTTTCAAACTTACAATTCAAAGTCCTCATATGATCTAAAACTAAAACATGAGTTATACTTTACTGTAATTCTCTCTAATTTCACTATCCAATGTAATCCCAGTGTACCAATTTAACCTGTGTAATCTGAACACCTGTCTATACCAGACAAAAATGTTAGTCCAAGGATCCCCACTGTAGATAAATAAATGTTAGAGAATACAGAAGAGGGAATCAAAAATGGACAATCCAGAGAAACTGGCAACATAAGGTACCCCATGCGAAGACAAGCAAAACAAAAACACAACACAATATGTGTTGGACACCACTAAATGCAAACAAATACAAATAACATAAATGAGCGGTTTCTCTCTATGTAGAAACATATGCCTAGTCCTCTAAAACAACTAAACCAATTCAAACCAAACTTGACTGGTGTAGGAGTCTTTGTTGTATCTGACAGCCTGTTGAAACAGGTGGGCTATTACAGGCTCTAAGGAACATTAGGTTTATTACAGGCTCTAAGGAACGTTAGGTTTATTAAAGGCTCTAAGGAACATTAGGTTTATTACAGGCTCTAAGGAACGTTAGGTTTATTACAGGCTCTAAGTAACATTAGGTTTATTACAGGATTTAAGGAACATTAGGTTTATTACAGGCTCTAAGGAACATTAGGTTTATTACAGGCTCTAAGGAAAATTAGGTTTATTACAGGCTCTAAGGAACATTAGGTTTATTACAGGCTCTAAAGAACATTAGGTTTATTACAGGCTCTAAGGAACATTAGGTTTATTACAGGCTCTAAGGAACATTAGGTTTATTACAGGCTCTAAGGAACGTAAGGTTTATTACAGGCTCTAAGGAACAATAGGTTTATTACAGGCTCTAAGGAACGTTAGGTTTATTACAGGCTCTAAGGAACGTTAGATTTATTACAGGCTCTAAGGAACGTAAGGTTTATTACAGGCTCTAAGGAACATTAGGTTTATTACAGGCTCTAAGGAACGTTAGGTTTATTACAGGCTCTAAGGAACATTAGGTTTATTACAGGTTCTAAGGAACGTTAGGTTTATTACAGGCTCTAAGGAACGTTAGGTTTATTACAGACTCTAAGGAACATTAGGTTTATTACAGGCTCTAAGGAACGTTAGGTTTATTACAGGCTCTAAGGAACGTTAGGTTTATTACAGGATCTAAGGAACATTAGGTTTATTATTATTAAAAAAGTACATTGTAACTAATGATTGATAGGTAGTCAGCAAATAAGATGGTGATTTTATTTGATAGCCATTTAATACTTTGATATACAGTCCAACCTGTATAGGGGCCCGGATGGCTCAATGAATTAGGTCGTTGGATCTAACAGCTCATACAAGCCTATCACCAATACGGCGTGGGCGCGACATGGGTTCGCGCCCAGCTTTGTAAATTACAAAAAAGGGTGCACTCGACTCACAGCTGCAAGTGATAAAGTTTACCAGTTGCTTGCCCAAGGTCGGTGGTTCTCTCCGGGTACGCCGGCTTCCTCCACCACTAAAACTGGTCGCCATGATATAGCTGAAAGTGGCGTTAAGCACCAAAATTCAAATTCAAATTCATTCCAACCTGTATATAACAAATCACTGTATATAAAGGGCAGTTTCATTTTCTTCATTTAATGAATAGTGTATATCATTTGAACCTGTATATAAAGGCCATCTGATATAAAGTACATATTTTCAGGTTGTATTCAGTTACTTATATGTTTGACTGTATTTGATTTATTTACAGGGAGCCGATGGTGAAAGAGGTGGCACTCCTCTAGCATTAAATGCTGAAGGTAAATTATTAATCAAAATATCAAAGGTAGAAACAAAGTATCACTTTACATAAGAAGAAAACAAAATGAAAGCATTAGAACTTGTACACTAGTCCCCCTCTTGTTAGGCCACCTCTTCTGCAATGCTTTGGTTTGGTGTTTTATGTCACTGTCAACAATATTTCAGTTATATCATGGCAGAGAAAACCACTGATCTGCCGCAAGTCATTTACAAACTTTATCACATAATGTTGTATAGCTGGAGTGGGATTTGAACTCACGTTAGTGGTGATAGGTACTGATTGCATAGGTAGTTGTAAATCCAAGTACCATAAGATCACGACCACAACAGCCCCTCTTCTGCAATGAAAAAGTGGCATTATAAGATGGGTGGCATCTCTTGATGGGTCAATTCAGTAGTATTTTACTATCTCTGGCTTTATAAGATGGGTGGCATCTCTTGATGGGTCAATTCAGTAGTATTTTACTATCTCTGGCATTATAAGATGGGTGGCATCTCTTGATCAGTCAATTCAGTAGTATTTTACTATCTCTGGCTTTATAAGATGGGTGGCATCTCTTGATGAGTCAATTCAGTAGTATTTTACTATCTCTGGCTTTATAAGATGGGTGGCATCTCTTGATGGGTCAATTCAGTAGTATTTTACTATCTCTGGCATTATAAGATGGGTGGCATTTCTTGATCAGTCAATTCAGTAGTATTTTACTATCTCTGGCTTTATAAGATGGGTGGCATCTCTTGATCGGTCAATTCAGTAGTATTTTACTATCTCTGGCTTTATAAGATGAGTGGCATCTCTTGATCGGTCAATTCAGTAGTATTTTACTATCTCTGGCTTTATAAGATGAGTGGCATTTCTTGATCGGTCAATTCAGTAGTATTTTACTATCTCTGGCTTTATAAGATGGGTGGCATCTCTTGATCGGTCAATTCGGTAGTATTTTACTATCTCTGGCTTTATAAGATGGGTGGCATCTCTTGATCGGTCAATTCAGTAGTATTTTACTATCTCTGGCTTTATAAGATGGGTGGTATATCTTGACGGGTCAATTCAGTAGTATTTTACTATCTCTGGCATTATAAGATTGGTGGCATCTCTTGATGGGTCAATTCAGTAGTATTTTACTATCTCTGGCTTTATAAGATGGGTGGCATCTCTTGATCGGTCAATTCAGTAGTATTTTACTATCTCAGCACATCAGAAATCTGGCCTTATAAGAATATAATATACATACATGCAATTGTTGATGTCATTTAACTATCCAAAATAACACAGAAACTCCAGGTAGTGAAATATTTTAGTTTTATGTATTAATTTGGTTGTCACAGAAAAGTGATATGTAAAAATGATCTACTTGCAAGAAAATTTTTAGACAGTTAGTTATAATAATACAATGTAATAATAATAATAATAATTTCCTTTATTTAAACAAAATAACAAAATTAGTATAAAACTAGTTTACACTGTGGTCCTGTAATATTTACAATATTTTACAAACAATAAAATATATAATTACTTAATTAGCAACGTCAACTTATTTGACATAAAAACAAACAGCATATAAGTCTATCAAATTATACATGGTACATTAAAAAGATATAATTACACCTCACTGAAAATATTCGTTCAAGTTTGTATGAAGGAAGGTGACATGTGACCACAAGTCTAGCACTACTGATGTGAGTTCAATCAAGTCTGTAAGCTTGAATATTTCCCAACACCTAACTATAGAAGTGCAGCAGTGGTATAATGTGTGGTAAATGATTAGTTTGAACCAGGGTAATGTTAAACTACAGACTAGAAAATTGATATATACTGTTCCTTTGCTAATGACATAGATTTAATGAGTAAGAGTAGACACTGGTTGAGCCACCGGGATTCAGGATAATGTGATTTAGTAGAGTGACAGTGATCTGTAGATGTGGTGAACTAGCACTATAATAATCCAACTAATCGTGTTGGTCTAGTACAAAGCAAACATCATCGTCATCTCATCGAATGGTTCTTGCCATGGTATAATTTAACTTATTATACCTTACATCATTTTTTTACAATATAGAAGTAATAAGCCAAATTGGATGTTTTTAGGAAAATTTGCTGATGAAGGAGACAACCTAGAGAATAACCCAAACATTTATAATGTAGAGGGAAACAACAGGTTAATGACGGTCTACAACAGGTTGTCACCTGGTCTATAACCCCTTTTCAATCCGGTTCCATAATTGTATTTTCTATAATGGAAATTATTTTGTTGTCTTCTGCGAAAAAAATATTCCAAGTTATCAACATCTTAGAGTAGCTTCGGTATAATAAAACAGTTATTGCCTTAATTTGAGGTGAATATCAAATTTTCAACCCTCGAGTATCAAATTGTCAAGCCCTTGGGGAAAACAACCACCCTCAGGTTGATAACTTTAGATGTTCATCTTATATGAAGGCAGTAATTGTATATAGTAAATCTGTGTTTTTTTGCTTTTCATTTTATAGTTAATTTGATATTGTAGATACATCAAGGATGACTCCTGAAGAATTGTTGTTACATCAGATTCAGATGTTACAAGCGTAAGTTGTTACTTCAGATTACTATGTTACAAGCTTAAGTTGTTACATCAGATTACTATGTTACAAGCATAAGTTGTTACATCAGATTACTATGTTACAAGCATAAGCTGTTACATCAGATTACTATGTTACAAGCTTAAGTTGTTACTTCAGATTACTATGTTACAAGTGTAAGTTGTTACATCAGATTACTATGTTACAAGCGTAAGCTGTTACATCAGATTACTATGATACAAGTGTAAGTTGTTACATCAGATTACTATGTTACAAGCGTAAGTTGTTACATCAGATTACTATGAGACAAGCGTAAGTTGTTACATCAGATTACTATGTTACAAGCGTAAGTTGTTACTTCAGATTACTATGTTACAAGCATAAGTTGTTACATCAGATTATTATGTTACAAGTGTAAGCTGTTACATCAGATTATTATGTTACAAGCATAAGTTGTTACATCAGATCCAGATGTTACAAGCGCAAGTTCTTACATCAGATTACTATGTTACAAGCGTAAGTTGTTACATCAGATTATTATGTTACAAGTGTAAATGTTACATCAGATTTATTATGTTACAAGCGTAAGCTATTACTTCAGATTATTATGTTACAAGTGTAAGTTGTTACATCAGATTACTATGTTACAAGCTTAAGTTGTTACATCAGATTACTATGTTACAAGCTTAAGTTGTTACATCAGATTACTATGTTACAAGCGTAAGCTGTTACTTCAGATTACTATGTTACAAGCTTAAGTTGTTACATCAGATTATTATGTTACAAGCGTAAGTTGTTACATCAGATTATTATGTTACAAGCTTAAGTTGTTACATCAGATTATTATGTTAAAAGCGTAAGCTGTTACTTCAGATTACTATGTTACAAGCTTAAGTTGTTACATCAGATTATTATGTTACAAGCGTAAGCTGTTACTTCAGATTACTATGTTACAAGCATATATTGTTACATCAGATTACTATGTTACAAGCATAAGTTGTTACATCAGATTATATGTTACAAGCATAAGTTGTTACTTCAGATTACTATGTTACAAGCGTAAGTTGTTACATCAGATTATTATGTTACAAGCGTAAGTTGTTACATCAGATTACTATGTTACAAGCTTAATTTGTTACATCAGAATACTATGTTACAAGCGTAAGTTGTTACATCAGATTATTATGTTACAAGTGTAAGTTTTTACATCAGATTATTATGTTACAAGCGTAAGTTGTTACATCAGATTATTATGTTACAAGCGTAAGTTGTTACATCAGATTACTATGTTACAAGTGTAAGTTGTTACATCAGATTACTATGTTACAAGCGTAAGCTGTTACTTCAGATTACTATGTTACAAGCGTAAGTTGTTACATCAGATTATTATGTTACAAGCGTAAGTTGTTACATCAGATTATTATGTTACAAGCGTAAGTTGTTACATCAGATTACTATGTTACAAGCGTAAGTTGTACATCAGATTATTATGTTACAAGCGTAAGCTGTTACTTCAGATTACTATGTTATAAGCGTAAGTTGTTCATGTTTTTAATATAGAAAGTTTAAACTGGTCTACAATTACATCAACCAGCAACAACTTTTACCATATACACAATGAGGTTCTGTAAAATACTCTCTTGCATGCAATGGTATCATTTCTATAAAGGGAGAGGTTTGGGCCTGGAAAAGTAGTTTAGCCCTACCTTTTTTTATTGAAGTGTCGGTACCAAGACAGGAGAGTGAGCGGTCATGTATATGTGTGCTAGCATCTAGATATAGGAAGATGTAAGACAGGAGAGTGAGCGGTCATGTATATGTGTGCTAGCATCTAGATATAGGAAGATATAAGACAGAAGAGTGAGCGGTCATGTATATGTGTGCTAGCATCTAGATATAGCCTAGGAAGATGTAAGACAGGAGAGTGAGCGGTCATGTATGTGTGTGCTAGCATCTAGATATAGCCTAGGAAGATGTAAGACAGGAGAGTGAGCAGTCATGTATATGTGTGCTAGCATCTAGATATAGCCTAGGAAGATGTAAGACAGGAGAGTGAGCGGTCATGTATGTGTGCTAGCATCTAGATATAGGAAGATGTAAGACAGGAGAGTGAGCGGTCATGTATATGTGTGCTAGCATCTAGATATAGGAAGATATGACAGGAGAGTGAGCGGTCATGTATATGTGTGCTAGCATCTAGATATAGGAAGATGTAGGACAGGAGAGTGAACGGTCATGTATGTGTGCTAGCATCTAGATATAGGAAGATGTGAGACAGGAGAGTGAGCGGTCATGTATATGTGTGCTAGCATCTAGATATAGGAAGATGTAAGACAGGAGAGTGAGCAGTCATGTATATGTGTGCTAGCATCTAGATATAGGAAGATATGACAGGAGAGTGAGCAGTCATGTATGTGTGCTAGCATCTAGATATAGGAAGATGTAAGACAGGAGAGTGAGCAGTCATGTATATCTGTGCTAGCATCTAGATATTGGAAGATGTAAGACAGGAGAGTGAGCGGTCATGTATATGTGTGCTAGCATCTAGATATAGGAAGATGGCCATGATTAGTCAAGTGTTGGTGTTAGCAAAGTTCACCACCTGCTTCTCGCATAGAAAGAAGATAAAAAAAGAATAATTTGTTAGGATTTTAATGATTTTTATTAATAAATACTACCTTTATATTAAGTATGTCACAGTAGAAACCATTATCTGTGTTTATATTCTTTATCCTTATTTGAAAGAATTTCTTGGTCATTTACCACTTTTCTGGTGTTCTCGTCTAAGGAAAAGACAATTCTTCTCAAACTCATAGAAGATGTTTCCAGTTTTCAATAATCTTTCTCTCTCTCGGTACTGGTGAAGGTTACCAGAACTCAAGCTCACAGCTGATCAGCACGTCCCTGGGTGGCGGCGGATAAGGGGAGCCCTTCTGATTGGCACTCTCAGGTTATAATATGGAATGCTTGACCATGGCTGGGGGCTGTTAAGTTATAATATGAAAATCTTGACTGTGGACCATAGTTGGTAGGGTAACATATTTGGAGAGTGCCACACTCTCTGAACATTAAATACCTCTTTTGCAGATATGGAAAAAGAGTAGGTGCAATATAGCCTCTACAAAAATTGGATTTTTCATCCCTACCCAACTCTCCATATTTTTCCAGTGGCAGTCGAGTGTGGTTACCCCAGTTGGTCCTTCCTTTCCTCATTTCTATATAGTTTTATTATCCCCTCGCCAACAAAGTTGCGAAGGGATATAGTAACGCTATTGTTCGGACTTCCATAACATCCTTGTGAACACTCTGGAATCAACATCCTTCAATGGATTGTGACCAAACTTGGTACATGTACATACTTAGTCCTTAAGAGAATTTGGAACCCTATTGATTTTCAAGGTCAAAGGTCAAGGTCATCGGATCAAATTTTTAGGCGAGGGGATACGCTACGCTTTGCATTGCCCTTGTTTATTATTGAACTTGTTCTTGGCCTGAATTTAGATGACAAATTGCTAGTTGGATGTTAAGCAATAATCGATGATTAATCTCTCAAATTAAGAACCCATTAGAATTGGTGTTTTTGAGATAAAAGTTGAATTTAATTAAATATTTTTTTTAAGACTGTAGTAAATGTTTTATTTTTACACAGACACTGCTGTCAAGTATTAGGAATGGCTATGTTTAGAAGAGCTTATGACTTGTTAGATGCCACAGATGACAACATGGAATTAGAGGTATATATTTGAAAAATAGGAGTACATATTTAATATTAAGGGTACATATTTAAAAATTAGAGGTAAATTTTTAAAAATTAAAGGTATATACTTAAATATTAGAGGTATATATGTAAAACATACTCTTCACTGCTTATAGTATATGGTTGTAAGCTTATTTCAGGGGTTTATTGTTTGATAAAAAAAAGTCCCTCCTTTGAGAAACAAACATGCCAAGATATAGCACTTATCAATTAGAATATATAAGAGTGGTGTTCAAATAAATAGTTCTCATTATGAGCACCGGTCCTCCAGCCCAAGACCAGTAAAACTTTGTTCGGACAAGTTAATTTGTCAGTTTTTATTTGGAACTATATAAAAAATAAATTTTTTAATTTTATTCGGACCAGTTAATTCAAATTTTCATTTCGAGGACTGAATAAAGACTCTTATCCATTTCACACTCACTTTAGGGTATGGTTATATTGTTATCAATATTATTTTTTTCTTGCAGGAGAAGTTAATAAAACTGCTGACACCAGAAAAATTTGCACTAACAGGAGTACAGCTGTTCTACTGTAAAAATTTTGAATATAATTTAGAAAAGTTAATGAGTGGTTCAGGACAAACTGATGCTTGATTGTCATATGACTAGTGCTATCATGTGGAATGCTGTATATTTGTGAATGATGAAATTTTCTTTAGTGCTAAGATGTTTGTGATCTTTAATGAAATATTGACATATTTTTGTATAAGTATACAAAGAATATGGAACTCACTTCCGAATGAGGCCAGACAGATAACATCTTTCGACCAGTTTAAAAATTATGTCAACAGTTGGTGTGGGGGGCAAAAATGTTTTTGTAGCTCTTGCAAATTTCATGGGGGTTTGCCTCCTGCCTGAAAGACCTAAATCCTGTTGTTATATTGCTCTGCTGTCTGTTATTTAGCTCTTCAATTTTGTTTTTTTGTTTGTTTTCTTGCTATATGTTATTTTTATTTGTCATGCTTATTTTATTATGCTATGCCTGCTTATTATTTATTTTGTTTCTGGTCCCTCATTGTTCACTGCTCAGCGAGGCATTGCCACCTGATCACTGACTGTGAGAGATCAGAGTATGTTTTGCATTTTGATGTGCATGTTTATATATTTTTATTATGATAGTCGGTTCAAGAGCTCTTCAGAGCTCGTGTTTATTTGTTACTTGTACATACTATGCCGACTTTAGATAAAGTTTACCTACTTACTTACTTACTATAAGTTTTTAACTGATTGCTGCTCTTTTATTTGTTAAACAAAATCAGGTAGAAAAAAAATGGAGGAAATTTCTTCATCTTTTTGAAATAATTATTTGCTATTGTATGGCAAATGAAATCATACAGTAAGTGTAAGATATGTTGTGTACATTCATATATAGTTTTGATGCTGATGACTTTATTAAGTTTGATACATATATACTATCACTGATTTGTTTTGAGAATGGATTTTCAGAGCAATTTTGCTTTCATTGTGAGATGCAATGGGAAGTCCATTTCAAACAAAACATATAAGCGATAGTATGTTTATCAAGGATTTGGTAATGTGACGTTAGTGACATCATTATAACGTTAAATTAGAAAACAGTGATATTATGTTAATACCTCGCTAGTTGCTTGATAATAGATAGTATCGCATGTAAAGATCATTGTTAAAACTCTATACAGTGGTTTGACAGAAATTATATAAAAACACTTAAGTTGTGTATATTTATAGTATGATGCAATCTAGTTAAAATTAGGTATTCGTTTAGATCTTTTGTTAGTTAAACACTAACATCTAACAACATCCTGTATAGGGTCCAATCAATGATGAGCTAACAAAATCTGGAGGACAAGCTCAGAGTGGGTTAATATGTTTGCATACATGTCTTGCATTATGATTAGATGAATGAAAGGTTACCGGATATGACCTCTTACAGGAAGTTGTAAGATGTTGATGCATTGCCCCCAAATAAAATCCAACCAACATCAAATTGTGATTAGATTGAATATTAAGATGAGCTGTAGGCTTGGTGTCTTTCAGTGGGGGATTAAATTTCATGATTTTGTTTTATAAATAATTTTTACTCCCTCATCTTGATTTATTTTGTTGTTTGTTACTAAATATAATTGGCGTTTGTAATTTTATATTTATTTAAACAGATTGAATGTCAATAATATGGTCTATGAATACAGTGGTTTGAATCAAAATGTTGTGATTGGTTGTATTATTCATTAATACTGTTAAGCTTTTTATTATGATGGCAAAGGATGTATCTTAAATATTTTCTTTGTATCAGTCGTGGGGGGTGGGGGGTACTTAAAGTAAAATTGAGAAGGGTGATGCTGCTGGAGATTGATGAACACCCCCCAATTCATACATTCCCTCAGTGTGAAACCATATCCATTCATATATTTGAAGTACGAACATTTTACCCAGTCATATATTATTCAGTTAATGGTACCCATTCATTTATTAGACTAAAGTCCAATATAAACACATATAGATCCAATTTTGGACCTTATCATGTTAAATTATAACATAATTATGGAAGAATTTGTATTAGCAATAAATACACAGCATAGATAAAAAAAAAAAAAAACACCTGTTGATATATTGAAGTTGAAAGGCCCTGTCATATATTTGACCTCTGAAATAGTTAACCTATTCCAACAATGCATATGTAAATGTAGACACCATTATATATGATGTGACCCAACAACCCCCTCAACTTCCGTGGTATCAGCACTTTATGTGTGTATCTACTAATGTTATGTATGTGAGAATATGGTTTCCCCTCCCATTGATATATTAAAGCTGAAAATATATTCGTGACCCAATCATATAATTGAAAGCTGAAAGTGTCGACTTATTCCAGTGATATGTCTGTATATGTAAATATCTTTGTGTTGGTAGTGACCTCCTCTCCCCCATGGTTAGTGTTTTATATGTTTTCTACTACTGTGCTTAGACATGTTAGGTATGTAAGAATATGTTTTCCACCTGTTAATCAAAATGAAATATTAACACATCTACTATTAGTTTATAGAATTACATTGGTTTGATGGTGTGCAGCTTATTTATTTATGTAATCTGGCCTGATAAGAGAAGAGGCCTTTTGATGTGAAAGGCCTTATAAAAGAGGGACTGTTTACTGTGTACAGTGAAACTTCATTATCTTAAACTAGTAGAAGTCATTTCAATCATTAGCTTGAAGTACACTTACCCTGCTCTGGTGAGGTGTACTTGATACAACATTATGTTAATTTAATTCATAGTAGCTTTTAGTTTAATTTATCCAGGATGACTCGAATATTAAATTATTTTTAATTAGCTTAATTAGTACTGTATAAGTGGTTATTTTTACTATTTTCGTGAGTACAATAAATTTGTGAAAATAAAAACCTGCAGAAATACCCTAATTTTAAATGTTGATTTTTTTTACCTGAACACAACCACAAACTAGCAAATACCTTTGAGAAATTTAACATCTATACAGTATGTGCATTTAAAAGTCAAGTGGACATTTGTAAAAATATTGATAGCATCATAGTCAGTGGCGTAGCTACGCAGAAGCACGGAAGCATGTGCTTCCACATCATTTTGACCAACAAAAAAAAAACAAACAAACAAACAAAAAAGAGAGAGAGAGAGGACGACAACAGAGAATAAATAGAGATATAGAAGAATCGTGTATAATTGTGTATTGTTACTGTGTTATTTTTTTACGTCGTGGAAAAGTATGCTAAACAATATTCACGTTATACCGTTTGAATTTAGCTCCGGAACTGATCAATACCACACCTTCGGCTAATTACACGACAAAAGGTTTTTGCCAAAAGCTAAACACACTGTGTGAAACACGTTGGACAAGTAGGTCAGAAGCATTATACACCTTCCTTACATCATACTATGTAGTAGTTGACTCTTTAGAAGATCTCGAGCGAAAAGGTGATGCCAAGGCGAGAAGTTTTGTTTGCTCTATAAAGAAGTTTGATTTTATCATCACATTAGTTGCTGTACAGTCAGTTCTTCAGCCTTTAGTACCACTCTCGGACATGTTACAGCAGAAAGGTGTTGATTTAATTGAAGCATTTTCAGAGAGTAGAATCATAATTGAACAACTGAACAGAAAACGAAATAATGATGAATGATGGGATGAGCTGTTTGAAAAGGTTAGAAAACTTGCCGATACCATAGAGGAAGCTCCAAGTATCCCAAGAGGAGCCACTAGACAAAGACACAGAGTAAATGTACCTGCCGAAAATCCAAGCCAGTACTGGAAACGGGCAATGCACTTTCCGTTTCTAGATCATCTCATTCAGGAGTTAACAAACCGATTGGTTACCAACGAAAACCGTTTTTATGTGCAATATCTTATTCCAAAGAAGCTGAGTGGTTTGACTCGAGAACTTACTGAGAAGTTATATGAGACATTTAGTGACGATCTTATAGCAAAAGACGTTTCTGAATTTAGGCAGGAAATATTTGGGTTGTTAAATGGGATATTGCCTCAGATCCAAAACCGTCTAATCTATCGGAAACACTTCAATTCAAGCAACAAGTTATGATCTGTATCCAAACATTTATATATGTCTTGTCATTTTGATTACCATGCCAGTCACAACGGCTACTGCTGAGAGAAGCTTCAGCGTAATGAGGCGAATTAAAACTTATGCCCGAGCCACGATGCTAACAGAGAGGCTTTCCAGTTTGTCCGTACTACATGCATATAAACACTGGGACTTAGATACTGGGAAAATTATTGACAGCTTTGCTTTGAAGAAAAAGTGTCGACTTGCATTTTTATTCTCGACACAAACTGAAGATCAGGAGTAACTGATTCATTAGTAGAATGTAAACATCAAGTGTGTTTGGTTTGAGATAAAGACATATATATGTTACCTGCATCGCCAACAGCAAAAGCAACAAGTCTAGTGGCCGCCTTCCCACTCCGTCTGTTCGTCCGTTCACAACACTTACGGTTACATAATTTGTGTAATCTTAAACTCCAATAATTCTCATTCCTCATTATTCAAACTTTGCACAATTACTGCACACATATCGAATTTGTGCATTTTATATTATCATCATATTTGATGGCGATTTAGGTCCAGGCTCGACTTTGATTGCATTTGTACTTTCGACCGGCTATATATTCACTTCGTAACATGAAAATATGACACGTTTTTTTTTTTAGTTTGAAGCAAAACTTTTGAACTTGCCAACAACTTTGTTATTTCAAATTCAGTGCCTATTTCCTAAAATCTCACAGCTTCCGGGAGGCTTTGCCCCCCCCTGGACCCCCTACCAGGGCTTTGCTCTGAACCCACTTGGGGCCTTAGGCGGCCCCGACCCCTCACCCCAATTTTGTGCTTCCACATCATTACAGGTCTAGCTACGCCACTGATAGTATCGTCTGCTCAGCCGATTTGTCTTGTGTTATAATTTGTGTCATTGCTGTAGTGTTTTCATAACACTAGACTTAATCTACATCTTATCTCAACACAGCTGATGACAATTAAATAAACTTACTGATGTTTCCATATTTTTTTGTCCATGTAAGAGATATTTCAGGTTTCCATATGCCTTTTCTTAACTTAATAATTGTATGTGTCCATGAGTGACGTGTGTCTTTGTGTCTAATATGTTTTTTTTACATAACTATACAACAAAAATGTAGTTTTATAAGGAGCTTGTATATGACTACTATTTAGGTTTTCTGTTTTAGGAAAATATTTTGTAATGTTAGAACCAAGGATAGTTTTTATTTGATATAAAAATGACTTGTGATTGAATAACATGACTTCAAAGCACATGTACTATACTCTCTAAGATAAAAAAAAAAAATCAGTTGTACATTATTTTTTTAATTTCATTTTTGTTGAAATTAAAAATTTATTGAAACATATTGGGTAAAAATTAGACTGACCTTAAATGAAAAATGTACATAGTACTTAATGAAACTCAGTATTTTTTTTCCAAGGTAGTTTAGTAACCTTGACCACTGATTGCTGTCAATTATCATTATTTGTCAATTTGAGGCTGTGATTAATGAATAGAAAACAAATCTTTGATTAATGGGTTTGAGACTTTTTTCCGTTTTTATGCCAAATTTTGTATTATATTTGTCAGCTTTTTATTATTGTTTTTAATTAATTACCGGTTATGTATAGTAATATCTTATTCCTCTTAAGTTAAAATATTTTTTTTCATTAACTAATTTTATGAGAATATTTTATATATTAACAAGATTCTATATTTATAAACTATTGTCCAAGATAAAAATAGACTACACATGCAACTCACAGTGACACGTGACCCGTGACCCAGATTAGCAGGTCTCAAGAATATTTTCTGTATAATGGTATATAATTAAAGCTTTGAAACTTATTTATATTTTATTTTATCAGCAATCGCCTGAAACCACGCCTGCCTCTGTCATTTTATGTTTTGAAATATAATATTTATTTTGAAGATATCTATTAATATTTTTTTTTATTTGAAATTACTGTAAACTAAACAAGCGTTTACACACAGAGATGTCTTCCCTCTCCCTAACTAGTTGGTGAAAATGGGGTGATGATGAAGTGACATGTACATTACAGGTTAAATGTTTGGTCCAAGTATGGTTCATTCACAATATATGGATTCTGAGGAATGGACATAATTAATCTAATGTGATAACATTAATACATGTACCATGTAAAATCAGTCACAGTTAGGTAACATATGACTCCCACCACTTACATCAGCAAAAATGTTTAGATTAAATAAATCAAGTTCAACTGCAATGTGTGGTATATAGAAAAGTACTCTTTAAGGTCATGAAAATTTGATCAAGGTCACTGACACACTACCAGTTGACATGTTCACTGCAGGATGGAAACAAAAGAGTAGAACCGAAATAAATATCCATTTACAAGTACATGTACACTCCAGGATGACAGTGTCTAGACATATTGTGGTGGATCTAGCATATACATGTATAGTTACTGAAATACAACTCGTCAGTGACTTGTGACAGGTCGGTGGTTTTCCCCGGGTTGTCCGGTTTCCTCTAACAATAAAACTGACCGCTACAATATCACTGAAATATTGTTGAAGGTGGCATTAAACACCATGAACCTGAAATGCAACCCTAAAAAACTTGATGTAAATATCAATAACTTTAATCATTGTTAACATGGTGCTGGTCTCCCTTTACATGACTTTAATCGCAGTTAAAACAAAAGCTGTTTTGTATCAGAGAAAAATATTCCACATACAAAACACTAAATACTATTTTTTTTCCACAGAAACCATTTTTAGCTCACCTGACCCAAAGGGTCATGTGAGCTATTGCCATCACTTGGCGTCCGTCCTCGTCCGTCGTTAGCTTTTCACAATTCAATCTTCTCCTCGGAAACCACTGAGCCAAATGGAACCAAACTTGGCAGGAATGTGCATCAGGAGGTCCTCTATAAAATTTATGTTTTTTGTTTCGATCAGGAATTCAACATGGCGGCCAGAGCCAATAATGTCTTGATTGGCTCAATTTTCAAAGATCTTCTTGTCAGAAACTACACAGCCAATGGAATTGTTTTATGGTGTGAAGGATCCTTGGGTGGTCCTCTACCAAAATTATGTTTTTGGTGCAGATCCAAAATCCAAGATGGCCGCCACAGCAGGATGAAGTTTAACATTGGACCCTATGGTAAATACCTTCAAAGATCTTCTCAGAAGCCACAATGTCAGTAAAAATGATCTCTTGCAGAAATGTTCCTTGGATGGTCCTCTACCAAAATTATGTTTTTGGTG